>JAVHZZ010000003.1:7284975-7500475 GCA_036250195.1 Mixophyes australis
TCGGGGGTCACACAGCTTGTTGACCTGTTAGTGCCTCTTGATTTGTAGGAAGGACACCTAGCGCTGTTCCTGGGCGTATAGGTTTGTGCAGAGGGCCACATTGGTGGAGGGTTCACTGGGGAGCTGGACAGAGTGTTTTCCTACTTAAGTGCAGAGCTGGTAATCCGTGCGCCCGTCTTATGGAGTCGTGCAGATACCAGGTCTCATCTTGCGGGCGATGACTGTGGGCTGGGGAGCAGTGTAATGGGGATATCTCTGAGGAAGACACTTCTGATGGGTTCTCTCAGACTTTGACTGGTTTTCCCTATTTTTATTTATATTTTATTTATCCCTTTATTATAGCTGTTATAGTTACACATCAGCAATAAAAGAGAGAAAGATAATATTTTCTTGTCACATTTAGCAATACAGTAAAATGTAGTAAATGTATTGTGTATATTTCTCAGCAACAGAACGTAATACTCACCTGATGGTGATCTACCTGTTGTCTTACAGAGTCCAGAATGAGCGCTCTCATCCTGCTGCATCTGCTGCCCCTGCTGGTCAGCCCTGGTCTAGCAGCCCCCAGGACAGGTAGTAGGTAAGTCACCAGTACAATAAGGATAATATCACTACTATCTGAGGATTTGGGGGCATTAGATTGTAAGCTCTAGAAACCAGTCCTGCCCACACGGTCTCGTTATTGAACTTGTTGTACCGCAGATGTCAGCTGATGCCTCATCTCTGTGACCTAGGAAGCCATGGCAGAAAACATTTTGGGGTAGAGATTCACTAAGGTTCCCTAACATATAATATTCCAAATCACAGGGGGTGACGGATGGAGATTTTTTTGAAACTTTTGGCATTTAATGATGTATATGTTTCATTTTGCGCCTTGTGACAATGACCGTACCAATGAGATTTTAGCGTGTCTCCTTGAAACGTGTCTCCCTGTAACGCACCTCCCTATAACGTATGTCCCTGTAACACGTGTTCCAGTAAAACATGTCCCAGTAATGCGTCTGTAATGTGACCGTGCCACACTGTCAAGATAACATCTCCAACCGGACCGTCAACTCACAGGGTCACATGGACTGTCATCACAGGACCTGTTCTTAAATTTCGCCCGGCGGATACGGGAAGTGCTTATTGCGAACACATGGGGGAGTAAGAAGGAAGGAGCCGGAACTGAGGGACAGCTAAAAGCCCTGACACTTACTGAAAGTGTTGAAGAGGTTAATTTCAAGAGGGGCTGGGTGCTATCTAAGATCTGGAGGTGGGGAAAGCCAAGGATTACCCATTGTCTTCCACAGGACTGGCCCAGACATTATGGCAGGGACACAGCAGCGGAGACACTGTGGAAGGCTGACTCATCTCCACTCCCACTTGCCAGGTTCTGGGTAAATTAGTGTGCACACAAGAGTGCGGAGACTGATAACCAGAGCCCCATCACGCTGGTAGAGAGTTGACTAACTGGCGAGGAACAGCAAGGTACCAGGACTCCCTGAATCTCCTGTTGACAGACTCTTTTGCCTGTGTAACTGTTGCATGGCTAAGGTGGTTGGGGAACTTTGCTGGGACTCCTATTGACACTGGTGATCCGCTGACCTATTGTTTAAAGTGTGCAGTCTTATGCTCTATTGTGTTACTGTAGAAAAAGTAAAGATAGCATTGCATCTTTCGTTCTCCTGCTTGCCTGTGTGATTCTTGAACCTAAGAGGGCACGGTAACCTAGTGAACTTCGGTTCTAAAAAACAGTATCCTCACATTTGGTGGCAGAAGTGGGATCAGAAAGTCCCAATGTTCGGTAGAGCTCAGGGACTCGGATTCTGTTACGGTCAGGCTCTGCAAGGACGAGAGGCAACAGAGGGTCAGCACCAGTATTGATAAAGGACTCATAGGGGATCGCTGAGAGGGAGAAAATGTAACATAGGGCAAAATAACATTGCCTACAGGGATTTTGCAAGAGGTATGGTATCACCTATGAAGACTCTGAAATGTGGGAGATGCTGAGGGCCAATTAATAGAGTTGGAAAGAGCCCACCTGGAAGAGATGGAAGAGTCTGGTGATGAGTAGGAATCACTGACACCACTTCAGGGGCAACCCCAGTCACTACACCAGGAGTGTACGCCACCCTAGCAGTGCTACAGGATTGGCTGTGAGGGCTGGGGAAGGAGCGACCTTACAGGAAATACAAGAATCATACAGGCAGCGCTGGGGGTCTCAATCTGAGCGGTGGCAGTCATATTAATGACCACCACATTACCAACAAGAGTTTATCCGACAAAACAAATTCGATTGTTATAATACCTAAGAAAGTAAAATAATGACATAGAAGAAAAGAGACAGTTTAGATTTTATTTTACTTCCTTAGGCATTATAACAAACGGATTTGTTTTGTAGGTTTCTCCGATGTCGGTATTACCGTCACCGGAGAATGATACCCAACCCAATCTGAGTGCCCCGGGGACCGCATGTGATGAGCCATGAGGAGACCCTTTGATGGCTCCAACTGGGATATAGTGGGGTCCCAGCCTTTCATGAAACTATTAAAGTAATTCTATCATTTTCAAATAAGCATTGCATAGGCGATTGTATTGTGTTTCTAACGCACAAAGTGATTTATTTTAGCAGATGTAAATAGTCAACAATTCAATACATTATTATATTATGATACAGGTCAGTACAGCCAATACCAAAAGTTACATACATACCGCGCTCTTATCGCATGCGCTCGCTGCGCTAACCACAGGCACCCCTGGACAGTGATTCACCTTCGAATACTGTGATCAGTGAAGACTGAGAGAGTGGTGGGGGTGCAGCTATGATTATATATGCATTCAGTATTATAGAGTGAACAATAGAGATGACGTAGCTTGCTTCTATAGGTCCAGACAAGGGTGGTTCCAGGGTAAACAGGTCATAGGCTGATTCAATATAAGGAATCTAAAGGTGGGGGTCGTCTCTCCAGGGGATGTGCTCCAGTTACAATAAATTCATTAGCATTTCACATTCTGATATCACTCTGGCTATTTATTCCCTAACATCAATAACTAGAGCAATGGTTCCCAAACTTTTTCAGTTCGCGGCACCCTTAGAGTCTCCAAATTTTTTTAAGGCACCCCTCCAAAATAATTATTGAGCAGTCCTGTTTTAGAAGTAGTTGGGTCAAAAAATTATAAAAAGTATTTAGGTCAGGAATGAAATACTTATTTAGTTGCAAAAATACCCCCTCTGCATCCAGACACTCTGCCCCCTCTGCATGCAGACACACTGCCCCCTCCGTATCCAGACACACTGCCCCCTCTGTATCCAGACACACTGCCCTCTCTCACACTGCCCCGTCACCCTGTCCCCCCTACTCTGCCCTCTCTCACGATGTCCCCCTCCTCTGCCCTCTTTCACGATGTCCCCCCTCCAGAGGAGGCTGCTGGTCCCGGTGCCTGACAGATTGGTAAGTTTATATGTTCTTTGTTTTTTTTTATGTCTGGCCCGCGGCATCCCAGTGACAGCGCCGCGGCACCCCTGGGAGCCGCGGCGCACAGTTTGGGAACCGCCGAACTAGAGTATGCAAAATGCGATCTCTTCGGCGATGGAATCGGACAGCTGCTGATGAATAGGGGATTAGTATGATATCAGACATGAAACATTTCCCATAACCTGAACCTTAGTTAACACTAAAGTGTACATATAATCATAATATATAAACTAATAAACCAAATACTGTCTGCTCATAAATTACTGTGTAATGGATCCAATATGAATATGAATTACATAAATAAATAAAGGTTGTCATGCGAGTGTGTGCGTGCGTATTTTACTGTGCGATCGCCGTATGCCACATGTAGTGTGGCATACTGAGTGCAATCGGCCAATAAAACAATATTAACCAATATACTTTCGTTCATCCAATTATACGACTTCGACAAAACCAAGACGGAAATTGATCTGCAGGTCTTTGGGTACCTGATGAGTGTCTATGGGGTCAAGAAAGAGATATGGTCCAGATACTTGGGGCGAGTCTGACTGGAAAAGTGCTGGATGCCTACCAGGTGCTAGGATTGTGGGGACTATGAGTCCGTGCAGAAAGCACTGTTGGCCAAATTCACGGTGACTGCGTAGATTTACAGACACAAATTTCATACCCTGAAAAAAGTGGGTCACAATCACACGCAGAGCTTGCCAGCCAGCTAAAGAGGGCGTGCAGCAAGTGGATGGAGGGCAAGTGGGTCACCTGAAGAGGTAATGTCCGGAGGGCAATTTCCTGGTGCCTGACCAGTGCCAGTGGCTACCAAATGGACATGGAAGCTGCACCACTCCATCCTGATATGCCAGGGGCAGAGGATGGGGTCTACGTGGTAAATTTGGTTTGGGGGAGGGAAAAGAACAGCCCTAGCAACTTGCGGGTCACCTCCAAGATGTTTGGGTGGGAAACTGCAAGGTGCAAGGGTTGAGAATTTCGGGAGCCTCCCTTACGCTGGTGGAACCAGATGTGATCCTCAGGTCCCAACTTATTGATGGACAGCATGTCAGGATTGCCACTGTGGGGGACCAGTGAATCAATACACCGGTGACCCGACTGGTGACTGGAGTGCGGACATGGGCATGTAAGGGGGAGGGGGGGTTTGACGGGACTGCCTGCAAAGGTGATTTTGGACAATAATTTGGGCCAAGGACTCATCACCCATTTTGTCCAAATGGTGACCCACTGTCAAAGTCACTATGATGAACAGATCCTTGAGGCCTGTCTGGCTAGGTGCTACTCAGCCCAGAGGTGTGAAGTCTAAGGAGGCAGAGGTTTTCGCCAGGGATCCCTGCAAGGATGTATGGACTTTGCAGCCTCTGCCCCGCAGGTTGTGGTCCTCTAAATGAGTGCCAGGCGAGACCAGTAAAAAGAACCCAGAGGCTGAGAATAGGTTATGATCCAACTGAGACAGGAGAAGACCTGGTAAGATAGTCTCCATAAGGTATGGAAACCACTGAGGACAACAGCAGAGTAGCTGGAGTCAAGGAGCTATAGACTGCGACTGATATGGAGACCACTGTGGATAGCTGCAGAGTTGCTGGAGCCAGGGAGTGATAGACTTTGTATAGGTGACCTTATCCCTGATAACACTATTCACACTAATGCACCCTCACAACTATCCCAATCTCCACTCTGAGCTGTTCCTCTTGTTTCAGCTGTGTCCTCTTCCACTTACAATGTAAGCTCTCTAATGAGTAGGGTCCTTCATACCCTCTGTTTTCATGTCTGTGTTTATATTGTCTGCCTTGTATGTCCCTGTTTTATGTATGTCCCTGTTTTATGTATGTCCTTGTCTTCCCTACTGTATTGCACTGCGGAGCGCTGTGGCGCCTTACAAATCTACGATAATAACAGTAATAAGTGACCCCCCCCCCACGATATAGATAATACACTTAGTCCCACATTACTACCTAACACTACTCATACTTCTACCACATGCTGCAAGCTTCACTAACTCTATTTTGATGTCTTCCAGTTGTAATTCTCTGGTTATTTTATTGTCAGGTCAGAGCCATCAGAAGGTGGCCGTATCCTAAATCCATTCGCCCTAGGAGCTGACAATCTGAGGTAAGGTCCCTGGTAAAGTTCAATTGGATAAGTGGATATATTACCTAACTGTAACTGACTGAAGATGTTGCTGCCTCTGAGTCAGACACATAAGACGTATCCAGCTGTACACAGTTATATGCGTCGGGCGCACCTACACCCAGAGACACCCAGCCAGGTCTTACGTACAAGAAAGGTTTGTTTACATTACATTTGATGGCAAAAGAGATCACACACATCAGTCAGTCACACACACATAAGTAAGTCACACACACATCAGTAAGTCACACACACATCAGTAAGTCACACACACGTCAGTCAGTCACATACACGTCAGTCAGTCAGTTACACATGACAGTAAGTTATTTACATATCAGTCAGTCAGTTACATACATTAGTCAGTTACACACACGTCAGTCAGTCAGTCAGTTACACACATCAGTAAGTAAGTTATTTACATGTCAGTCAGTCAGTTACACACACGTCAGTCAGTTACACACACATCAATCAGTCAGTCAGTTACACGCACATCAATCAGTCAGTCAGTCAGTCAGTTACATACATTAGTCAGTTACACACACATCAGTCAGTCAGTTACACACGTCAGTAAGTAAGTTATTTACATGTCAGTCAGTCAGTTACACACGTCAGTAAGTAAGTTATTTACATGTCAGTCAGTCAGTTACACACACGTCAGTCAGTTACACACACATCAATCAGTCAGTCAGTCAGTCAGTCACACACACGTCAGTCAGTCAGTCTGTTACATACACATCAGTCAGTCAGTTACACACACATCAATCAGTCAGTCAGTCAGTCAGTCACACACACGTCAGTCAGTCAGTTACACATGACAGTAAGTTATTTACATATCAGTCAGTCAGTTACATACATTAGTCAGTTACACACACGTCAGTCAGTTACACACATCAGTAAGTAAGTTATTTACATGTCAGTCAGTCAGTTACACACACGTCAGTCAGTTACACACACATCAATCAGTCAGTCAGTCAGTCAGTTACATACATTAGTCAGTTACACACATGTAACACCCCCCTAGTGGTGTTTTAGTTAAACCTGTACCTCAGTGAATTCAGGAGGGGTCACCTAGAGGGTAAGCTAATAGTTTCTGGAAAGTTACATAAACAGGTTACCAGGGGGATAACCCAGCCCAGCCTGGAGAGGAGACAGAGAGGAGACACAGGAGAGGAGAGATGTAGCTGGGGACCTGGGGTGGAAGCTCCCAGGCTCCCCCAGCATTGCCTGGCTGTCTGAGCGTGGTGACTGAGCCAGGGCAAGGAATGTGTACCCTGGATGAGGGGGAGAACTCCATGCCACTATAGTGAACCCAAGAGAGAGGGGGACACTTTGCATGGAAGAGGCCCTGGAGTGAGGGCTGCTACAAGAGGCATGGTAGCTGTAGTGTCAGATCCTGAGGCTGAGAGTACACAGAGTGACGTGTCAGAGCACAGGAGACATTATCCCCGCAGAGGAGGGATGAGCTGCAGTTGAGAGGTACACAGAGTGTGTCAGAGCTGCATGGAGGAGAGGCTGCCTGCCTATTAGCATCCATGCATGTGCCCCTGCAGAAAGGGTGATCTGCAGTGAGTATGGAGTGCAAGAGACATGTAAATTATGTTATTTAACATCTGGATAACATTAAGAACTGTGCAGGAGGAGTGATAAGATATTTGCAACCATATTCGTATTTCTCAATAAGAACTGATGCTGGAGAGAGTAAGGAGATGTATATATTCTGCAACCATTATGATTATCGTGCTGGAGGAAGAGTGTAAATAAAAGTTCAGTTTGTTATAGAGATGGTCTGGCGCCCAAATTATTGTGACTTCTATTACACTGCACCAAAGTGACATTACCTGTGTCCCACTAACTACAAAGAAACACCTGCATGTGCAGGGACCCCCTGATCATTTACACCCATGCCCATCAGCTAGCCAGGGCTTGAGAAGGAGGTGCACTGTGTACCCTTTGCACCCCACACTACACACAGTGACAGGGGGTTACACACACGTCAGTCAGTCAGTTACACACGTCAGTAAGTAAGTTATTTACATGTCAGTCAGTCAGTTACACACACGTCAGTCAGTTACACACACATCAATCAGTCAGTCAGTCAGTCACACACACGTCAGTCAGTCAGTCTGTTACATACACATCAGTCAGTCAGTTACACACACATCAATCAGTCAGTCAGTTACATACATTAGTCAGTTACACACACGTCAGTCAGTCAGTCAGTTACACACATCAGTAAGTAAGTTATTTACATGTCAGTCAGTCAGTTACACACACGTCAGTCAGTTACACACACATCAATCAGTCAGTCAGTCACACACACGTCAGTCAGTCAGTCTGTTACATACACATCAGTCAGTCAGTTACACACACATCAATCAGTCAGTCAGTTACATACATTAGTCAGTTACACACACGTCAGTCAGTCAGTCAGTTACACACATCAGTAAGTAAGTTATTTACATGTCAGTCAGTCAGTTACACACACGTCAGTCAGTTACACACACATCAATCAGTCAGTCAGTTACACACACATCAATCAGTCAGTCAGTCAGTCAGTTACATACATTAGTCAGTTACACACACATCAGTCAGTCAGTTACACACGTCAGTAAGTAAGTTATTTACATGTCAGTCAGTCAGTTACACACACGTCAGTCAGTTACACACACATCAATCAGTCAGTCAGTCAGTCAGTCACACACACGTCAGTCAGTCTGTTACACATGACAGTAAGATATTTACATATCAGTCAGTCAGTTACATACATGAGTCAGTTACACACACATCAGTCAGTCAGTTACACACGTCAGTCAGTTACACACGTCAGTAAGTAAGTTATTTACATATCAGTCAGTCAGTTGCACACACGTCAGTCAGTCACACACACACACACACGTCAGTCAGTCAGTCTGTTATATATGCATTGCTGTCTGTGAGGAAACCACCCTTAGCTGGGACGTGGTTACCTTCTGTGGGATTCAACTCTCTCATTACAGTAATAGGAGATTGTGACCAGATGGGATTACTTCTCCACCCAGTCTGATGGGGAAGCGGAGAAAGGATGTTCTTCCTACACAGGTTATCTGGGTTTATTTCTTACCATCAGTAACCGACTGTTACTGACCAATCCTACTGGTGTCACCTCCCACCAGACACTTTCCAACCTGTGAATGCCAACTGCGCAATAGTTTTAGGAGAATGCGGCTGCCACCACCAGGCTCCTTCACTGACACTTGGGACCGCTTACTTCTGGGGTAGCTGGTATAGCTGCTGCAGCGCCTCTTTGCTGTGACTTAACTAGTACCTCCTGATCTCTTACTATGGATCAGGACTGCTGGGTAGTGGGCAGAGTGCTGACACAGAGACGCTGGGTTCAACACAGGACAGCCAGGGAATAGATTAGAGTGTAAGCTCTTATATGTTAGTCACAGTATTCATCAGGCAATAGGTGTCAGCAGAATCTTCAAGCAGTGATGTTTATTGCTCAAGGGGTCCTTACAAGGACCGTTACACACCAGTTGGAGGTACTAGTGATCATCCAGAAGTACAGCCCCTTGATCCTAACTGTCACCACAAAGTCTGAGATATTACATTCAATGTTCACCATCAGGATGTAATATGTCTAAACTTGTATTTAGCGCAACTTAAGCTCAACACAATTTACATCAACTTGTGATTTCCTAAATTACTTGCTGTTAGGTTTCCTATCTCTCTAAAACACAGGATGAAAGTCTAACGACCCCCTCCTGTGTATTCAGGCTAAAAGAGGTCTTGGTCACTCACAAATGAAAAGGCCCAATTAGCATGGGATCTCCTCTCTTCCCTTCATACAAACACACATTTTCTCCAACATATCCCTACTGATGAGAAATCAATACATTTCTAATACAAAACTCAGTACATTTGCAATGATATACATTGGTGCATTGCATCACTAATCGAAATACATTTATACAATTAGTTATTTATAAGTCATCCAACCACAGGTCATAATTTTTAGGTGATTTTGACAACATATATGACTTCTATGGGTGTCCTTAGTACAGACATCTGCCAGGCTCAGCAGGGGACTGACTTGTTACATAACTTGTCTGGAAAGGTTCATGTTATGCTAAACACAGTAGTAACCAGAGGACTAGTTTTGGAGGCACATGCAGATATATCTGTTGGGTGGACGGGGTGTAGAGTTGATTGACAACAAACACTTATTAGGCTCATGTCAGACACCTGTGGAAGGGCAGACGTTGCCTAGGCCTAGGGTAAATTACGTGTGTGAAATGAAGGCATTCTGATGACTACACTTTAATACTGGGCCTCCAATCCCCAAAAATATCCAACATTATTACCTGAAGATACTTACGTTCTTCAACAGCCTCCTCCACCCTCACCCCACTTCTTCACCACAGTAGGTGTAACCGGCGGAGCGCCGTCAGGTGGTCTATTGGAATAAATATGACATATTAGCTGATTTATAAGTGTTATTTCTGTCTCACACTTACATAGAAACTCCCAGATGATGTTAGGTTGCAATGTGAAATATCCAGTACCGCACATAGATTCCTCAACACCACTTACAGATGGACTTGAGTTGGACGGTTTATATGAATTACCCAGTGAATCTGAAACTTCATTATTACATAGCAGGAATGAATTCTATTACCAGCCATATTGTATAGTAAGCAGGTGGTGGAAGGCTGGGTAGCATTGATACTGGATGCCGCCCAACCCTAATAGAACCTCTTTCCCCCAGAGGTACATTGTAAAGAATAATACATTTCACAAAAGTACATGTTTTTGTTTGACCAAAATACCTCCTCCCTCCAACACTAGTGGGCTTATTGGTAAATTTATAATACACAAAACAAATCCTTGCTACTTCTGCTGCAACATAGTCATCCTCGTGCAGGATTATTTCCTTTAAAAATTATATATCAAAAATCCAAATGATGCATAGTTAACGGTCCACCCATCATGTGTGCTGGTTGATACAGTAATGTAGGAGGAACTGGTGGAGGAGGCCCATGATTTGGAGGACTTAGGGGTCATTCGGCAGAAGGCGCGTCTTCAATTCTAGCACAACCTTCACCAATCACAAGCACAACTTCAAAATACTACCCAGGAGATCAGCACTACCCTCATCTGTATTGAGCACAAGTTGGACACGTCCATCACCACAATGATCACAGACATCCGGAATATCCTTTCCTGTCTCAATGATCTGGTATCCCAATATGTTACTTCCAACCTTCCTAGCCAAATGTCCCAAGTTTCCTCTCTTTCCCCATTAGCACAATACCTCACTCCTGTCCATCATCCATAACTTACCCACACAAGACTCTCTGCAACATCATCAAGCACCATTTTCCCCTGGTTATAATCCCAACTTTTGCAATGCTGTCCCACAACTCTCTCCAACCCAAATGCATTTTGTTTGTCCCAAACCAATTTTTGCAACAACATAGCCTCTTATTTTCAAATTACGTCAGCCCGACACCCTACCCCCATCTGCTTACCCTCTTCCCCCTCTGCCTACCTCCCAGTCACTTCTGCCCATCCACCATCTCTCATTGAGTGGCAGATGGATGAATTGGCTGAGCTGCGACAGGAACACCCTCAGCACAACCTTCAGTACACGACTGAAGGTGGCCTGGGGCATCCCTGGCGCGGCCCCACACAGTGGTCTGGAAGGACACAGTGGTGCAAAAGTGCAATCCCGCAACAGTTTGGTCAATGTCGGTATTGCTGTTGGGATATTGCGCGTTGGCTTTAGGTCACTCTGTATAATGTGCAGGGTGTCCATGATGACGAGGCAGGAGCCGATAGCGAAGGACCACCACAGCATTTACACCCCAAAGAGGCTGACACGTGGCCTGAAGACACTCTCCCTGGGCCCATGACGGTGGACTATTTGCTGGTTATGGAGTTGTTGACATCAGTTGTTGGCACGTTACAGTGATCCTGGGACCTAATTGAATATGCCACATAGACTAACAATGACCTCTTCAGAACAAGGTCTGAAGACATTTCTGCATGTGCTCGAGCAGTGATGGATAACCTTTTCAGCTTGGTGTGTCGAAAATTGGAAAAAAGTGTTGCCTTCCTTGGGTTGCGTGTCACTTCAAGAAATGTCCATAATTTGGTGATATTTGCAGCCCTAATAAAGAAAGAGTTACATTTTTAATATATTTGTAATATTTATTAGTTCAAAAAGCAAAAAAGAATAATGATTTACCTTAGTGACTTTTCTGTTGCTGAATTGCACTTGATAAATCTTCAATTGCAGGTTTGTATTTTGTGCACTTCAGGGCCAAGCAAGCGCTGCTAACTTCATCTGTCAGTCTGTTTCTTTTATTTGTTTTAATATTAATTAATGCTGAGAATAAAGTCTCACAAAAGTATGTTGAGGGAAAAATTGTGAGTAAAGCCATTGCTAGATTTTTCAGGGTGCTAAATGTGTCTGGTAATCTGTTCCAAGCACTCCAAATTTCCTGTTCGTAGGGGCAGTCTTCTTCATTCTCCAAACGATTTCTTTCCAGATTCTCAAGTCTGGACCTCAAATCCACAAACACTTGAATCCAGATGCGGTCTTGAAATTCAGCAAGTTGCATCCATTCGAAACTATTTAATTCTAAAGTACTGTAGACTACTAAATCCGGATACTTAATTATTTTGATGGTCTGTTCCAGGCTTCTAAATTGATTAAATCTTTCACCGAACTGGTCAAGTAGCGAGTCCACAATATGCTGGTACTTCATGTGCATGAGCTCTATTTCATTTTGTACAGTTGTGCTGTCGTTCTCAAAATACTTTTTTACTCGAGGAAAATATTTATAAGTTTTACTTTCTATATCTCACTTAAAGATTTTAAGTTTACTTTGAAAGGCTTTTATGTATCCAAACATAACATCAATACTTTTGCCAAAACCTTGTAATTGTAAGTTTAGCTCATTCATATAACCAGAGATATCTGTGAAAAACATCAATGTGTTGACCCACTTATGATCATTGAGCTGAGGAAAGTTTGCAAGATCCTTATTCTCAAGAAAATCCTTAATTTCTGAAAAGCACTCCACAAATCGCTCGAGTACTTTCCCTCGGCTCAGCCACCTCACATTACTGAACATCAACAGTCCACTGTAGGTTGAATCAACTTCCTGTAAAAGTGCAGTAAATTCTCGCTTGTGAAGTGGTCGAGCAGCTATGAAATTCACTATTTTTGTTACAACTGACATTAAATCATTTAATTCTGTGAATCCTGCCTTGGCACACAACACCTCCTGATGGATAATACAATGAAAAGGCACAAGTGGATGTCCAATAGCTTCCATATACAACTTCACAAATCCTACACTTTTTCCCACCATATTGGGTGCCCCACCTGTCGTCACTGACACAACTTTACACATATCAATGCTTAGGTCACGGAATGTTTGTATAACAACCTTACATATTTCCTTCCCTGATGTACTTATTGGCACTGATTCTAACTTTATCAACTCTTCTCTCATTGTGAGACCATCTGAATATCTAGCAATAATGGCCAAACGAGCATTTGATGTGACATCAGTAGTTTCATCAAGAGAAATTGAAAAATATTTACAATTATCTAAGTCTCCTTTTAATTGATGCTGTATGTTTGTGTTCAATCTCATTATTCTGTCTTTGATGACATTTCTACTGATTGGTAACTCAGAAATTCGCTTAATAATAGCATCTTTATTTGGCATATTGTGAAATAAAATTGGTGCACACCTTAGAAGAGTTTCTTTAATAAATTCTCCTTCGCTGAGGGCTTTTCCATGCTGAGCTATGGAGTGAGCAACGCATAAACTTGCTGATGTTCAATTTGTAGAGCCTCTTACAAATTGAAGGAGGGAATTTGATTGGCTCTTATAGAGGTGTAACTGCCTAGAAATGTATTCCTTCCTATCATCCAGACTTTTTTCCAAGAGCTGGCGATGATTAGTTTCAAAATGTCTATTTATGTTCCACATTCTGCTTACTACTGTCTCATTACATAGTATGCACAATGATCTGTTTCTTCTGTCTATAATGCCATACATCTCTGTCCATATGTCTCAAAAAGGTCTGCTACTGTTACTGCTACTGCTACTGTTACTGCTACTGCTACTACCACTGCTACTGCTACTACTACTGCTACTACCACTGCTACTACTACTGCTACTACCACTGCTACTACCACTGCTACTACTACTGCTACTACCACTGCTACTACTACTGCTACTACCACTGCTACTACCACTGCTACTACTACTGCTACTACCACTGCTACTGCTACTGCTACTACCACTGCTACTGCTACTACCACTGCTACTGCTACTGCCACTGCTATTGCTACTGCTACTGCTACTACCACTGCTACTGCTACTGCTACTGCTACTACCACTGCTACTGCTACTGCTACTGCTACTACTACTGCTACTACCACTGCTACTGCTACTGCTACTGCCACTGCTACTGCTACTACCACTGCTACTGCTACTACCACTGCTACTGCTACTGCTACTACCACTGCTACTGCTACTGCTACTGCTACTACCACTGCTACTGCTACTGCTACTGCTACTACCACTGCTACTGCTACTGCTACTACTACTGCTACTACCACTGCTACTGCTACTGCCACTGCTACTGCTACTGCTACTACTACTGCTACTACCACTGCTACTGCTACTGCTACTACCACTGCTACTGCTACTGCTACTGCTACTACCACTGCTACTGCTACTGCTACTGCTACTACCACTGCTACTACTACTGCTACTACCACTGCTACTGCTACTGCTACTACCACTGCTACTGCTACTACCACTGCTACTGCCACTGCTACTACCACTGCTACTGCCACTGCTACTACTACTGCTACTACCACTGCAACTGCAACTGCTACTACCACTGCTACTGCTACTGCTACTGCTACTACCACTGCTACTGCTACTACTACTGCTACTACCACTGCTACTGCTACTGCTACTACCACTGCTACTGCTACTACCACTGCTACTACCACTGCTACTGCCACTGCTACTACCACTGCCACTGCTACTACTACTGCTACTACCACTGCAACTGCTACTGCTACTACCACTGCTACTGCTACTGCTACTACTACTGCTGCTACTACTACTGCTACTACTACTGCTACTACCACTGCTACTGCCACTGCTACTGCTACTGCTACTGCTACTACCACTGCTACTGCTACTACCACTGCTACTACCACTGCTACTGCTACTGCTACTGCTACTACTACTGCTACTGCTACTGCTACTACTGCTACTGCTACTACCACTGCTACTGCTACTGCTACTACCACTGCTACTACCACTGCTACTGCTACTACCACTGCTACTGCCACTGCTACTACCACTGCTACTGCTACTACCACTGCTACTGCTACTGCTACTACCACTGCTACTGCTACTACCACTGCTACTGCTACTGCTACTACCACTGCTACTACCACTGCTACTGCTACTACCACTGCTACTACTACTGCTACTACCACTGCTACTACCACTGCTACTGCCACTGCTACTTCTACTGCTACTGCTTCTACCACTGCTACTGCTACTACTACTGCTACTACTGCTACTACTACTACCACTGCTACTGCTACTACCACTGCTACTACTACTACCATTGCTACTGCTACTACCACTCTCTTTATCATTCAATCTTGCTTTTTTTTATGTTTTGGATTCTCCATGTCAGGGCTGCAACAATACATAAATGAAAATCAGGGCATTTTCTATAAAAGGTTAATTCATAAATTAACTTATATTATTTTATACCAGGAGTCAGTCCAACAACACTGTTACAGAGGTAATTAAAAACCTATTGACCACTTTATTACCTCTGTAACTGTGTTGTTGGACAGACTCCTGTACAAAATCATGTAAAGCACTACACTATGTACCCCTTCTGTAACTAGCAGTAGGCAGGCGCGTACCTGCAGCATTGTTGGCAGAACTCAGGAAGTCTGTGGAGCAGGAACTAGGCAGGGCTTGGAACAGTAGAAGAGGCTCCAGATGACAGGACAGGGAAAACACAGCCTCCAAAGAAGAAGAACCCTGGAGAAAGATAAAAGTCAAGATGATGGCTGTTAAAAGGGACTATTCCGATCCCTCTTACTAAACCACACATCTAAACATAAGAAAAACAGCGCTGTGGCTAGTAAAGTGTATAAAAATGTATATAATTGATAATATCTATAAAAATATATGCATATATAAAAAAAATCTTAACTAATAATAGTAAAATTCATTTCATTACCCACCTTTAGCCATTTTCATTTCTCCCTCCGACAGCGATTGCCCCCACCCCCGCAGCCATTTTTCCTTACTTCACCCTGCAGATATTTGCATTACCCCCTCCTACAGTCATTGTCCCCCCTGCAGGTATTTCTCCCCCCCCCACAGCCAGTCTTAGTTGTCCTCCCACAGGTATTTCCTCGTCTCTCCAATAGCCGTTGCCCAGTATTTTTTAGTAATTTTTTAGTTATTGAACCAACGTCCGTCCCCCCGCACAGGTATTTCCTTACCTGCTATTTGCTCTCCGCCTCGGGAAGACAGACCGCGCAGCCTACTATGCGGATGCGCGTGACGTCATCACGTCACATCGGAAGCGCCAGTCACAGCTGAGAGTTGGGAGCCCGGGAGCCGGAAGCATCGGGTGCAGGTGGAAGTCAGGAGCTGCCAATCTAGCACATCCAAAAGCCCAAATGCCTCAGTGTGTCACCAGTGACACGCGTGTCATAGGTTAGCCATCACGGTGCTAGAGTATACATCACACGTATGTGCACGGAAATGGTCTTCATTGTGTATTCCTCATGAGTGTTGCCCCTTTCACATCCACTTTCACTTCTGAAGTCATACACTGTAGAAAGTGCCCTTTGCGCTCATAGGCACACGGAACAAGACTGCGTTCACGTATGTTTCTGTTCTGCGCATATGCTCAAAATCGGCATATATGTGCCTTGATGAATGAGGCCCATTGTATCTGCAGCGTTACACAATCTGATTACGAGATACATTTTGATACAATAACATTTATATTGATACATCTTAATACATTTCCCAATGCTATTTCAGCCAGTATAGTACTGTAGAGACGCATTGCACATAATCTGGAAGTTCTAATTACCTCCTAGATTACCTGTTGACCTAGATCACTAATTTGGGCTGCCAGCTGCTATATTACAGTCACTCAGACATTGTTCTGATTACTAACAGCCCAGATCTTTCCCACATCTCATAACAATGGATATTTGAGACAAATGGTAATTACCTTAGCTAACTCAACTTTCAATCCTGTCATGCGATATGGTTTCTGCTGTCCTGCTATTCTCACACCATATGGCAGCAGTCTTTATATTTCTAATACATACAATATTGCAGGTAATAGCAAGGGCAGAATGTACCTAATAATGTGATATAACAATACACATAATACACTGATGCTCTGGTGTATATACTTAGACTGGGCCAAGGATTAAAAAGTACAATAAACTGTGAGAAACGGGTAGTAAATAAGAAGTCCTCAGTCCAGTGGGACCCTGTTTTGTCACATTGTTTTACTTCTCTCCCCCTGATCCCTTTCCTAGTACCCATGCATTATTTGCTCATTTGGTAGTCCATACACTCCCCTTTTATCTTACCTCTCCCTACTCCCTTAGTGTTTTGCCATGTCTCCTTACTCTGGTCTAATACCCATCCTCACCTCCTGCCCTCATCTCCATCCCAGATCCAGCCCACCCCCAAGCACCAGCAACCCTGCCAATGTCATCCAATTTTGGGTCACCTCCTACCTCACCAACCCCTCCTTCTCTGTTTTTACCTCTGGTTCCTCCTCCCCCATCCTTCCTTCCCATATTAGTCTCACAGGGTTCTGTCCTTGGCCCCCTGCTTTTTTTATCTGTACACCTCCTACCTGGGTTAACTCTTCAGTTTCTTCGGCCTCCAGTACCACCTCTATTTCGACGACACTCAACTCTACATCACATCTCCTGATCTCTCCTCTCCCCCCTTCTCTTGGGTCTCCTCCTGGATGTCATTACCCTTTCTCAAACTTAACATGTCCAAAACTGAACCCATTGTTCAAGAGTCTCCTCCCCTCCCAAACCTCTCTATCATTGTTGACAACACCACTATTTCCTCTGTTCCCCAACTCCACTGCCTGGATATCATTCTTGACACCTCCCTCACCTTCACCCCTCACATTCAGTCTTTTGTCTAATCCTGTTGCTTCCAGATCCGCAACATCACTCGTATCAGACCCATCCTCACCCAGAATGCTACCAAGACATTTATCCCCTCACTGATCATTTCTCATCTAGACTACTGTAACCTTCTCCTTACTGGCCTCCCCCACTCCCATCTCGCTCATATTCAATCTATACTTAATGCTGCAGCTAGACTTACCTTCCTCTCTCGCTGCTTCACATCTGCCTCCCCTCTCTGTCAAATCTTACACTGGCTCCTCTTCCCTCACCCTCGCGTACAAGGCGCTCTCAACTCCACTGCTACCTACATCTCCAACCTCATTTCCATACATACTCCCTTCTGCCCTCTTCTATCGGCCAATGACTGTCGCCTTCCCCATCTCTCCTCTGGTAACCACATTTCACTCCCGAAACTAAGATTTCTCCTGTGCTGCCCTCCACCACTGGACGTTCTTCATTGTTCTATTAGAGTATACCCTAGCCTGTATGACTTCAAACGGTCATTGAAAACTCACCTGTTTAGAAAAGCCTACCAGTCCTCCACTTAACCATCTCACCATGTAGTATGCCTCACACACTTTCATCCTCCATCTCTCACTCTCTTGCTTTTAGTCCTCAGATCCCCTTACATTGGCTCATCCCCATGTGTCAAATGTTTGTCTGCCACTTTCCCTTTAGATTGTAAGCTCTTCCCTCCTGTTCTCATTACCTATAACTTCTGCTCACCAGCAACACTGCGCACCTCCTCCTTGGACACTCTGACCATTGACTCCACTCCTCCATTGTATTTGCACCTCTTTCAGTGGTTCTAAACCTGTTAGTTGCACCCATGCTAATAGGCACAGGTTTCAGACTGTGCTGAATATACTACTTGCACTCCAGTATCTGTGCTGTGAGTTGTAGTGTTATTTGTTTGCTGTCTTGTAGTTTTCCCTCTGCACGGTGCTGCAGACCCCATGTGGTGCCCTATAAATAAAGGTTAATAATAAAAATAATCCACTATAATGTTTGATTAAAATTGAAAATCCCTTCTACAATGCAGGATATCTTCTGTCTCATGTACGAATGAAAATAGCAAAAGATTCATTCTAAAATATTGTAAAAAAATCATAATATATGCACGAGCGATGAAGAAGCCACCTATCAGCTTCAAGGCATTCAGCCAATCAGAATCATCATCATCACTGTGTATTTGTACCAGAGTGCAGGCACCCACCATCGGTACAACTCTTGCCAAGCGAGTCTGCCTCTGTTTATTACATAAACACGCTCATACTGTACCCGGTCTGTGTGCACGCCCCTTCTCTCCTCTGTCCCAATTCTGCAAGAGTATGAAGGTGCAAGTACCAAATGTGTATACAGGTGTAGCCACGTGCCTTTATTGTGGGCATGGCCAGGACAAATTTTCATATTTTATGTTAAGCAAAGAGGTGCAACGCCCAACTCAACATGAGCTGAATTGTGTACCTGTAATTTCAGCTAAGACGCTGGATAAGATGACCTGACATTGCTCAAGTGTTTTTCATTTAGATTCATTTACTTATTAATTAAATCATAAATTACAACCAAACCATTATTAAGAGCAAATTTATATATAATCTTATGTTGATGAAAATGTGATTGTAGTAAATCACTCTTTAGTTACAATGGTAAGTTCCATAATATTGTCTTTCTTCTCTCCAGCCTCCTACAAGGATACTTGAAAGACAAGGATCCTCTGGAAGAAAATGCTGCAGACATGAAGCGAGAGAAGGGTCAGCCACTTTACTACCTCACGTCACGAGCCGCCATGCTGGCTTTCTGCATCTCTTCTGTCTCTTTCTTGTTTACTGCTGCCCGGCATATCCTGGCTAGATGCCTAACTGTCAGGACGCTTCTTCCGTTTCCTCTAGCGGACGTTTGAATGGCTTCAATTATACTTGTGGGGGGAGCTCCATGATTGGCCTATAATACTTTAAATGACAGGGAGTGTTTTGCCTCAGTGCTGGTTATAATGGTATGGCTCCCAATAACAGATAAATTCTTACAACCAGACCGTGAGAGGCCTTCACCTATAGTAAGCCGCCTTGCCAGTAGTGAGCAATATTATCCCAGGTATTTGGATGTCCCCAGGACTTGAGTTCAAGGTAATAAGAATTTTTCATGGACTCCAGATAGCGAAGGTAAATGGAGACTCGGGGAGCTGGCAAACTGAAAGGAAACACCAGATGATAGACAAGAGATAACCAAAGGGAATGCAAATGATTGAGATGGACAGTATTCTAGGATAAATGGTGACAGGCCGAAGTCTGGGCAGGTAGGGAGCAAGAGAAGTCCAGAAAACAAGAAAAAGGGTAAAAACAAGCAGCCGACAAAAAGAATAACCAGGAACTAGGCAGAAAGTCTGGTAATCCAACAATATAGAGTCAGCAACAGTGGGCAAACGAGGTACAGACACAATGCTAAAACAGACAGAGAGGCTAAGCACTCCCTGCCATATAAAGTGCAGATTCAAACCTCCATAGGGATAGCTGAGGTGAGTCACATGTCTGCTAGAGCAGACAGAAGAAGCATCCCCATAGCTTGGCTACCAGCTGGGACATGGTTCTCCTCTCCGTTCCTCATCACTAGGACATCTCACAGGTTAGATTCCTCTCTACCTTCCTCAATACTATGAATCCTCACAGGATGGGTTCACTGCATACTTCAACATCGCTAAGAAATATCTTAGGTTGGGTTCACCTCTCCCATCCTCTTCACAGAGTTTAGTATGACCAAAGGGACTTACCTTGTCATCATGTCTCTGGCAGGGGTCCTGGTTTGAGGGACCTTACAGAGATTATCTGAGTTCTTTTCTCACTGTCTTTAACCAACTGTTACTGACCATTCGTACTGTTATCACTTTGCCACCAGACACTTTCCGACTGCGGATGCCAACTGCGCAATAGTTGTAGAAGGACAGTGCTGCCACCACCAGGCTTCTTCACAGGCACCTGAAACTGCTTACTTCTGGGGTAGCTTGTATAGCTACTGTAACGTCTCTTTGCTGTGGGCTGGCTGGTACCTCCTGACCTTTTACTATGTATCAAGACTGCTGGGTAGCAGGCAGATTGTTGTCACAGAGAAACTTAGTTCAATGCAGGAAAGCCTTGGAACATATTGGAGTACAAGCTCTTATATGTTGGTCACAGGATACAGCAAACAATAGGCGTCAGGCAGATTCGTGAAGCAGTTATGTTTTGTTGTTCAAGAATCCTTATAAGGACCATTACACACTAGTTAGAGATACTAGTGATCATCCAGAAGTAGTGATGGTATATATCAGATACAATACAAAATACAGATGTTTTTATACAGTTTCTGACACACATGTTGGCAGGTATACTATCAGGATGGGCTGTCTTCCCCCTTCCTCAATACTGGGAATCCTCACAGGTTGGGTTCTCCTCTCCCTAACTCATCACTTGGAATCTTCAGAAACTGGGTCCTCCTTTCCCATCCTCATCACAAGAAATCCTCGCTGTTTGGGTTCTGCTCTAACTTCCTCACTACTAGATTCCTTACAGGATGGGTTCTCCTCTCCCTTTATCAATAATACTAATCCTAACAGATTGGAATCTCCTCTCCCTTCCTCATCTCTAGGAGTCCTCACATGTTGTGTTCACCTCTATCTTACTCAATACTGGGAATGCTCACAGGATGTGTTCTCCTCTATCTTCCTCATTACTAGGAATTCTCACATGTCGGGTTCTCCTCCCCCTTCTCATTACTATGAATCCTCACAGGATGGATTCTCCTCCCCCTTCCTCATTGCTAGAAATCCTCACAGGATGGGTTCTCCTCCCCCTTCCTCATCTCTAGGAATCCTCACAGGATGGATTCTCCTTCCCCTTCCACATTACAAGGAATACTCACTGGATGGGTTCTCCTCCCTCTTCCTCATCTCTAGGAATACTCACAGGATGGGTTCTCCTTCCCCTTCCTCATTACAAGGAATACTCACTGGATGGGTTCTCCTCCCTCTTCCTCATCTCTAGGAATACTCACAGGATGGGTTCTCCTCCCTCTTCCTCATCTCTAGGAATACTCACAGGATGGCTTCTCCACCCCCTTCCTCATCTCTAGGAATCCTCACATGTCGTGTTTTCCTACCCCTTCCTCATTACTAGGAATCCTAAGACTTTGGGATTTTTTTTCAGTGCTCCTCTATTTACAATCCACACAGATCATACTGGTATTTTACTTATAAGAATATATGAAAAAAACGTTATAACATCGGGATTTCCAGATTTTTCAATTGCTCCTTAAAACTCCCCCGTTTAATCCTGTTGCGCAGCTTATGTGCACATATAGTATGCAAAGCTAGGACAATGCTTATCGGGGTTCATTTAGAGTTAGATGTGCTCAGAATGTTCATGGGAAAACACGTGCTTATGGGTCAAGCTGTGGAATAGTGTCATCTGCGCCAGGCGTAGGAAGTGTGTTTCCTCCGCACAATAGCGTAGAGATTGAATAGAGAAGAGGCAATGGCTGTCTTACTAGTACAAGATAAATTCTTATTGCCCTATTTGTATACAATATAATATTGTAACAACGTGCTGTATATGCATGAGAGACTATTGTCTGTACAGTTTTTAATAAATAATCTACCTTTAAAATGTAATTAAATACAAAGTAAAATAAGTTAAACATAAGTTTTCTCCTTTAAAAATCTAAAGTAAATCTTTATTTCTGTAGTAATCCAAATGGAAATGACAAATAAGTAATGTGAATAGATGGTCACTTGACTAATAAATTAGATACTCTCAGCTGGAGGAGTCTATATACAATTAGCCAATCCGGAGTGACTAGATCGTGCTGCTGATCATCACCATTACATCTCGTTGCACCAAAGCCTCCACATCCTGCAAGAGATGTCCCCTGACAGGTGTATATACAATTACATCCAGGTCTAAGCAACACACCCTGACTGTACAGACAACAGTATACAAAGACTACACACAGACGTATGTGTACACATGCCTCTTGCACATGTTCAGTATGGAAATGAGTTTCGTATTTCCAAGTCTGAATGAGCCCCGACATACAAATCTTCTTACTTTCTAATCCGGAGTCGTCACATTGAGTCTGGAGTCATCCTGTTTAATTAGGAAAATTGTTTTGCATGTAATAATTTATCTAACGTTTGCATTTTGTTGTATATTTTTCCTTTCAGTCATCTTACACCTCTTTGTGCTCTACGACTTTGACAAGAACGGACTTCTTGATGGTCTGGAACTCATGCGGCTGCTAAGTGGGATTCTGACAAAAAGTTTACAGGAGGAACCAGCTCAAAAATCGGTAATTGTCATCTGAATTCCTTATTCGCAGCCAGTTACTGGAAACTGTATTTTATTGAATGTATGGAAGTGGCTTTTGTTAAAAATGGCGACTAGGACAAAAAAGGTAAATTAGAAAAGTGTGACGTGCAAAGCGATGATGGTAGTTTGATGTTAGATGCACATGGAGGGCATTCCTTACTGACTGCAGGATTGGACCATCACTCTGGGGCCTCTGGGATCTTACCATTTACAAAGTTTTGTTGGACAAAATTGTTTCAAGATTATTTAGCATTCCCTGTTTTATGGGGGCGGCAGAACATTTTCGTCCCATGAATTTTTCAAGTACAAAGGAAGTTTCCTGTAATTGTAGTAATGTGTACACTTGTGGTATCAGTAATTGTAGTAATTTGTATACTTGTGGTATCGGTAATTGTAGTAATGGGTACACTGGTGGTATTGGGGAATTGTAGTAATGTGTACACTTGTGGTATCGGTAATTATAGTAATGTGTACACTGGTGGTATTGGGGAATTGTAGTAATGTGTACACTTGTGGTATCGGTAATTGTAGTAATGGGTACACTGGTGGTATCAGTAATTGTAGTAATGTGTACACTGGTGGTATCGGTAATTGTAGTAATGTGTACACTGGTGGTATCGGTAATTGTAGTAATGTGTACACTGGTGGTATCGGTAATTGTAGTTATGGGTACACTTGTGGTATCGGTAATTGTAGTAATGTGTACACTGGTGGTATCGGTAATTGTAGTAATGTGTACACTTGTGGTATCGGTAATTGTAGTAATGTGTACACTGGTGGTATCGGTAATTGTAGTAATGTGTACACTTGTGGTATCGGTAATTGTAGTAATGGGTACACTTGTGGTATCGGTAATTGTAGTAATGGGTACACTTGTGGTATCGGTAATTGTAGTAATGTGTACACTGGTGGTATCAGAGAATTGTAGTAATGGGTACACTGGTGGTATCGGTAATTGTAGTAATGTGTACACTGGTCGTATCGGAGAATTGTAGTAATGGGTACACTGGTAGTATCGGTAATTGTAGTAATGGGTACACTGGTCGTATCGGAGAATTGTAGTAATGTGTACACTTGTGGTATCGGTAATTGTAGTAATGTGTACACTGGTCGTATCGGAGAATTGTAGTAATGGGTACACTGGTGGTATCGGTAATTGTAGTAATGGGTACACTGGTCGTATCGGAGAATTGTAGTAATGGGTACACTGGTGGTATCGGTAATTGTAGTAATGGGTACACTGGTCGTATCGGAGAATTGTAGTAATGTGTACACTGGTGGTATCGGTAATTGTAGTAATGTGTACACTGGTGGTATCGGTAATTGTAGTAATGGGTACACTGGTCGTATCGGAGAATTGTAGTAATGTGTACACTGGTGGTATCGGTAATTGTAGTAATGTGTACACTGGTGGTATCGGTAATTGTAGTAATTTGTATACTTGTGGTATCGGTAATTGTAGTAATGGGTACTCAAGAGGTGTCGGGTATTGTAGTAATGGGCACTCAGGAGGTGTCGGATATTGTAGTACTGGGTACTCAAGAGGTGTCGGGTATTGTAGTAATGGGCACTCAGGAGGTGTCGGGTATTGTAGTACTGGGTACTCAGGAGGTGTCGGGTATTGTAGTAATGGGTACTCAGGAGGTGTCGGGTATTGTAGTACTGGGTACTCAGGAGGTGTCGATTATTGTAGTAATGGGTACTCAGGAGGTGTCGGGTATTGTAGTAATGGGTACTCAAGAGGTGTCGGATATTGTAGTACTGGGTACTCAGGAGGTGTCGGGTATTGTAGTAATGGGTACTCAGGAGGTGTCGGGTATTGTAGTAATGGGCACTCAGGAGGTGTCTGGTATTGTAGTAATGGGTACTCAAGAGGTGTCGGATATTGTAGTACTGGGTACTCAGGAGGTGTCGGGTATTGTAGTAATGGGTACTCAGGAGGTGTCGGGTATTGTAGTACTGGGTACTCAGGAGGTGTCGGGTATTGTAGTACTGGGTACTCAGGAGGTGTCGGGTATTGTAGTAATGGGTACCCAGGAGGTGTTGGTTATTGTAGTACTGGGTACTCAGGAGGTGTCGGGTATTGTAGTACTTGGTACGCAGGAGGTGTCGGGTATTGTAGTAATGGGTACTCAGGAGGTGTCAGGTATTGTAGTACTGGGTACTCAGGAGGTGTCGGGTATTGTAGTACTGGGTACTCAGGAGGTGTCGGGTATTGTAGTAATGGGTACTCAGGAGGTGTCGGGTATTGTAGTACTGGGTACTCAGGAGGTGTCGGGTATTGTAGTACTGGGTACTCAGGAGGTGTCGGGTATTGTAGTACTGGGTACTCAGGAGGTGTCGGGTATTGTAGTAATGGGTACTCAGGAGGTGTCGGGTATTGTAGTACTGGGTACTCAGGAGGTGTCGGGTATTGTAGTAATGGGTACTCAGGAGGTGTCGGGTATTGTAGTACTGGGTACTCAGGAGGTGTCGGGTATTGTAGTACTGGGTACTCAGGAGGTGTCGGGTATTGTAGTACTGGGTACTCAGGAGGTGTCGGGTATTGTAGTACTGGGTACTCAGGAGGTGTCGGGTATTGTAGTACTGGGTACTCAGGAGGTGTTGGGTATTGTAGTACTGGGTACTCAGGAGGTGTCGGGTATTGTAGTACTTGGTACGCAGGAGGTGTCGGGTATTGTAGTAATGGGTACTCAGGAGGTGTCGGGTATTGTAGTACTTGGTACGCAGGAGGTGTCGGGTATTGTAGTAATGGGTACTCAGGAGGTGTCGGGTATTGTAGTACTGGGTACTCAGGAGGTGTCGGGTATTGTAGTACTTGGTACGCAGGAGGTGTCGGGTATTGTAGTAATGGGTACTCAGGAGGTGTCGGGTATTGTAGTACTAAGTACTCAAGAGGTGTCGGGTATTGTAGTACTTGGTACGCAGGAGGTGTCAGGTATTGTAGTATTGGGTACTCAGGAGGTGTCGGGTATTGTAGTAATGGGTACTCAGGAGGTGTCGGGTATTGTAGTACTGGGTACTCAGGATGTGTCGGGTATTGTAGTACTGGGTACTCAGGAGGTGTCGGGTATTGTAGTAATGGGTACTCAGGAGGTGTCGGGTATTGTAGTACTGGGTACTCAGGAGGTGTCGGGTATTGTAGTACTGGGTACTCAGGAGGTGTCGGTTATTGTAGTACTGGGTACTCAGGAGGTGTCGGGTATTGTAGTACTGGGTACTCAGGAGGTGTCGGTTATTGTAGTACTGGGTACTCAGGAGGTGTCGGGTATTGTAGTACTGGGTACTCAGGAGGTGTCGGGTATTGTAGTACTGGGTACTCAGGAGGTGTCGGTTATTGTAGTACTGGGTACTCAGGAGGTGTTGGGTATTGTAGTACTGGGTACTCAGGAGGTGTTGGGTATTGTAGTACTGGGTACTCAGGAGGTGTCGGTTATTGTAGTACTGGGTACTCAGGAGGTGTCGGGTATTGTAGTACTGGGTACTCAGGAGGTGTCGGGTATTGTAGTACTGGGTACTCAGGAGGTGTTGGGTATTGTAGTACTGGGTACTCAGGAGGTGTTGGGTATTGTAGTACTGGGTACTCAGGAGGTGTCGGGTATTGTAGTAATGGGTACTCAGGAGGTGTCGGGTATTGTAGTACTGGGTACTCAGGAGGTGTCGGGTATTGTAGTAATGGGTACTCAGGAGGTGTCGGGTATTGTAGTACTGGGTACTCAGGAGGTGTCGGGTATTGTAGTACTGGGTACTCAGGAGGTGTCGGGTATTGTAGTAATGGGTACCCAGGAGGTGTTGGTTATTGTAGTACTGGGTACTCAGGAGGTGTCGGGTATTGTAGTACTTGGTACGCAGGAGGTGTCGGGTATTGTAGTACTGGGTACTCAGGAGGTGTCGGGTATTGTAGTAATGGGTACTCAGGAGGTGTCGGGTATTGTAGTACTGGGTACTCAGGAGGTGTCGGGTATTGTAGTACTGGGTACTCAGGAGGTGTCGGGTATTGTAGTACTGGGTACTCAGGAGGTGTCGGGTATTGTAGTACTGGGTACTCAGGAGGTGTCGGTTATTGTAGTACTGGGTACTCAGGAGGTGTCGGGTATTGTATTACTGGGTACTCAGGAGGTGTCGGGTATTGTAGTACTGGGTACTCAGGAGGTGTCGGGTATTGTAGTACTGGGTACTCAGGAGGTGTCGGGTATTGTAGTACTGGGTACTCTGGAGGTGTCGGGTATTGTAGTACTGGGTACTCAGGAGGTGTCAGTAATCAGTATTTGCAGGCTCACCTCCTAGGCAGGGTTTGACGTGTCCAATGATAACACACAGAGATCAGCATTGCTGCCTCACAGGCTGAGGTCATGAGTTCAGTTATCAACCAGACCCTCTCTGTGTTTGTGTGGGTTTCATCCGGGTGCTCTGGTTTCCTCCCCCACTCCAAAAACATACATGGTGAGTTTATCAAGCAGTGATCAGGGGATTTAGGGGTTTCATATTGCCAGAGACTTGAACTTGATGCCAATCCCAAACATTAATAAGTTTCCCCCATGGTAGGTTAATTGACTGCTTACAAGACGGCCCCTCGTGTGCATGTTAGAGAATTCAGACTCTGTGGGGGGTATTCAATTGTCGGCGGGATCGCCGAAAATCCCACGCTGCGAGCTGAAATCCAGCGAGTAAATTACCGTATTAACGGTAATATTTTTAGAGCGCAGGATTTTCGGCAATTGAATACCCCCCTAAGATCCAATGGATCAGGGACTGATGATGATACATAATTAATACAATAATAATAATATATTTTTTTTTACAAAGCTGTAATTTAAGATAACAACTGAAAAGATGGACATTAAATGCTCTCACCTTGTACATTTCTGGTCTGATCCACAATCCAGACTTCCACTATATGTTTTCCAGCAAACTTATTAGAAATGTGATTTCAATATATTTGTGCATATTAAAAAGTGGGTGTAGCTTAGAACCTGCAAGATATTAGAGTGAGGCGGCCATAATGGGAGAGTGGGGGGGAAGGGGGGGGAGGGCAGACTACACTGAGCCAACCAATCAGGACTAGATTTGACTGAGCCAATTAGCTGTTTATTTCTCCCCTGGTCAGTTATGAGGACTGACCTGCCCTGTTACAAACAGAAGAGCTTTCAATACAGCTGTTATCAGCATCAGGAGTATTACTGGTCACAGGGAACAATGCATTACCTAAAACTGGGATTTAAACACAATATACAGCAATCTGTGATTCCCCAAATGACTGAACTGTTCATCACTCATTGGAGTGCCCTTATTCAAAATAATGCGTTAGCCCCTACCTGGGCTGAGACCAGATGCTAATTAACACACAATTTCCTGTCTCAGTTGTACACAAAGATGCCGTTGGCGTTCTTACCTCACTGTTCAGAACCTTAATATACTTTTTAGATTTACAATACATACACTGGGCTCACTGCACCCAAAGAGAAATACGTTTATACAAGAAATCACCTAAAATACATTTTATGGGTAGTCACATACTTCAGCCAGTTTGTGGAATGATTTACCAAACCTTGTGTTTCTTTTTAGGTGGTCTTTTTGGTAGATGAAGTCTTAGACAAACAAGACCTGAACCTTGATGGGCTTCTCAGTGTCCAGGAACTTGTGACCCCTCCAGTTTATACAGAGGAGGACACACTGTCTGTCCATGTGGCTATACCTCCTCCGGCAGCCCACACAGACCTACCAGTGGCTTTGGACAATGATCCAAATAAAGAGATCATTACGGAAGTAGAAACAAGTGACCAGCCAGCAGAAGATGTTCTCCTGAACCAAATACAAATAAATGACCCAGCTTCTCATCCCGCAGAAGGAATAGTCATCCAGGATGAACCTGAAGATGTGTCTGAAGAGAAAGTCATTGAAGTAGAAGGTGTGCTGGTCCCAGAAGAAGAAGAGGAATAAAAGCACCAACTCGGCTGCAGCTGATAATGAGATGCAGGTCTCCATGTACTGCGCAGTTACACCATAAAGGAGTCATTGTTAGTGGCCAACCATGATGTTGGTGGAGCTGACTCTTGGTTAATGAGCTGACACTCGTCTTTATAGGAAGAACTTGCAGCATTAACCTGACTTATTATTGGATATATTCCCATGATGGAGATACTAAAGTTATCAGACTCTCCCTATTGTATCTGTCTGATTCTGTACAATGAGGAGACAATGACCACTTGTATATAAATGCAGGACGCTGGAGAAGTTGTCCTGATCCGCTGACCTGGACATTAGATATTACATAGTTCATGTATTGTGTACTATGTGCAGGGGGTTGTACAATAAAGAGGAACACGTCCTGAAGGTATTTTATTTCTGTGTTTGCACTTTTCTGATACAACAAACCTCCTGGTTACAGAAGCTGTACTGTGAAACTCAGTAAGTACTTACCTTAGTAGTGTCAATAGGGGTTGGGTTAACTCTTTCACTGACATCTATTTAGCTCTTAAATCGATGACTCTCCCACATCTAGAATGCCATTGAAATAAATCTACTTTGATAGGCATCTGCTTTCTTAAGGGTCTAAGCTGTGGTGGAAGCCTGGCTCACATGTAAATAGCGAGTATATTGCATTGAGACACATAGGGAAAGCAATCTCAGAGATAGTTATCTCCTTGATTTATAATTTTTAACAAATTATTATTAGTTAGAGATAGTCACACGTCCCAGACAGATACAGTGAGGTAGGTTCTGTTGTTGTATTAGTTAGAGGTAGTCACATACTTCAGCCAGGTACAGTGAGGTAGGTTTTGTCGGTGTATTAGTTAGAGGTAGTCACATACTTCAGCCAGGTACAGTGAAGTAGGTTCTGTCGGTGTATTAGTTAGAGGTAGTCACATAGTTCAGCCAGGTACAGTGTGGTAGGTTCTGTCGGTGTATTAGTTAGAGGTAGTCACATAGTTCAGCCAGGTACAGTGAAGTAGGTTCTGTCGGTGTATTAGTTAGAGGTAGTCTAACTAATAGTAGTAGTAGGTAACTAAGTAGTGACTTACGCTTGTGTTTCGACTTTAGTTGTAGTAACTGCTTTGTCATGGTTATGAGTGTTCTTGTTTGTGGTGACAGCAGTCTTTGGGAGGGACGGTGTGCTCCTACCTTTCTGAACACTCCCTAATTGATCCTCTCCAGTCTGGTTTCCACCCCCTCCACTCCACTGAAACTGCCCTGGCTAAAGTTACCAATGACCTCCATCCCTGCTAAAGCCAGGGGCCACTTCTCCCTTCTCATCCTCCTTGATCTCTCTGCAGCCTTCGACACCGTTGACCACCCCCTCCTCCTTCACACCCTCCGGTCCTTTGGCCTCTCCGGCCCCGTCCTGTCCTGGTTCACCTCTTACCTTGCAGACCAATCTTTCTCTGTTACCACCTCTGGGTCTCTCTCCCTCCTTCCACCCTTCCAGTCGGGGTCCCCCATGGCTCAGTTATTGGACCCTCACTCTTCTCTATACACCTCTTCCCTGAGTGAACTCATCAACTTCTACGGCCGCAAGTACCACCTTTATGCTGACGACACTCAACTCTACCTCTCCTCTCCTGATCTCTCTCCCTCACTCCTCTCTAGGGTGTCCGCCTGCCTCTCTGCCATCTCCTCCTGGATGTCCTCTAGATTTCTTAAACTCAACCTTGCTAAAACTGAACTCATTGTCTTTCCTCATACCTCCTCCCCTTCTGACCTCTCTATTACTGTCAACAACTCCTCTATCTCCCCTGTCCCCCAATTTCACTGCCTCTGTGTCATTCTCGACTCCTCTCTCCTCTGCCTCTCACATTCTCTCTCTTGCTAAATCCTGCCGCTTCCAGCTGCGCAACATAGCACGCATTCGGCCTTTCCTCTCCCAAGATGCCACCAAATGTCTTATTCACTCTCTGATCATCTCCCGCTCGGACTACTGCAACCTCCTCCTTACTGGCCTCCCCCACTCTCATCTCGCTCCCCTTTGATCTGTACTTAACGCAGCTGCTAGGCTTATCTTCCTTTCTCGCCGCTCCTCCTCTGTCTCCCCCCTCTACCAATCCCTTCACTGGCTCCCCTTCCCATTCAGAATCTTGTTCAAGCTCCTTGCTCTTACATACAAGGCACTTGCCAACTCCACTGCTCCCTACATCTCCAACCTCATCTCTATTCACGCTCTATCCCGCCCTCTCCGATCTGTCAATGACTGTTGCCTCTCTTCACCTCTGATTACCTCCTCTCACATGCGTATCCAAGACTTTTCCTACGCTGCCCCCCTCCACTGAAGCAAGCTCCCTCCCTCCATCAGAACATCCCCCAATCTGTCCAGTTTCAAATGGGCTTTAAAAACCCATCTTTTTCTAAAAGCCTTCCAGTCTCCCACTTAACTTTCTATCTTATCTTCAGCCTCTCCCCCTTGTTCCCCCTTCTCTGATTCTGCCTCTGTTCCCCCTTCTCTCCCTCTCACCCCTGTCTCTCTGTCTACCCCTCCCCTTAGATTGTACGCTCCCTTGTGTTTCCACCACTTCTAACTATGCTCTCCAGCTACCCTGCCCTCCTCCTCGAGGACCCTCTGCCCTCCGACCCCTCTTGCTTCTCTCCTCACCCCTCTGGGGGTCTTCCTGTCACCGGCTCCCTCCCTCTTAGGCTCCGGCGTATGCAGATCTTCCCTCTCCCCCTCCCCCCCGCCCCTCTCGCTAGCTGTGCTTCAAGCCTACTGAGTTACTGTGCTTATTGTTTACTGTACTGTGCTGTCTCACCTCGTATTGTAATCGTTTGTCCCTGTACTGCGCTATGGAAACCTAGTGGCGCAATATAAATTAATAATAATAATAATAATAAAGGGGTAACACCAATAATAGCATTATCCCACCAGTTACTAACTATAGGAGTAATTTCAGAGAGCTGGAAAACTACACAAGAGTGGAAGTAAGGAAGAGGCCACTATCAACCAGTAGTAGGGAAATTACATACATAACATAGTAACATGGTTGATGAGGTTTAAATATGACACCAGTCCATCAAGTTCAACCTGTTTAGATCTCCTGTGATCTCTCTTATAATTGAAAATTCTTTGTATTGACCCTTAATGTACTTGTACATAGTAATCATATTTTCTCTTAAATGCCTCTTTGCTAAAGTAATCATACCTAAACTGGCTACCCTTTCCTCATAACGTAATGACTCCATACCCTTTATCAATTTTGTCACCCTTCTCTGAACCCTTTCTAGTTCCACAATGTCTTTTTTATATAGTTTTGCCTAGAACTGTACTCTGTATTCAATTACGCCTTCTTCCCTGCATCTATGCCCCTTTTTATGCATGCCAATACTTTATTGTCACTTGCAGCTGCTGCTTGACATTGAGCGCTATTGCTAAGTCTACTGTCTACGAGCACTCCCAAATCCTTTTCCATTATAAATTCCCCTAAATTTATCCCATTTAAATTATAGATTGAGTGCTTATTTTTGTTCTCTAAATGCATTACCTTACATTTATCTGTGTTACATTTCAACTTCCATTTAGCCGCCCAATCCTCCAGTTTATTTAAGTCCCTCTGTAGAGAAGCTACATCTTGCTCTGATTTTATTACCTTACAGAGTTTAATGTCATCTGCAAAAATGGAAACTTTACTCTCTAAACCATCACCAAGGTCATTAATAAATATATTAAAAAGTAGTGGCCTTAGCACGGAACCTTTAGGTACTCCACTTAAGGCTTTTAACCAATTAGAAAATGTTCCATTTATCACAACTCTCTGTTCCCTATTCTCTAACCAGTTTTCGATCCAAGTACAAATGTTGATTCCTAGACCCAGTTCCCTTATTTTGTAAACCAACCCTTTTGTGTGGCACTGTATCAAAGGCCTCTGCAAAATCTAAGTAGACCACATCTACTGTCCTGCCCTGGTCTAAGCTCCCACTAATCTCCTCATAGAAACTAATTAAATTGATGGTAACCCTCTTAATAGAAATAGTTGTAGAATATCTAAAATCCAGTAACTTACAGAATCTCAAACCACATGGATTTACCAGGGGTGAGATCATGTCAAACAAATGTTAGACTTTTTTGACTGGGTGACTAAAATAATAGATCAAGGGGGGCAGTAGATGTAACTTACCTAAACTTTAGAAAGGCTTTTGATGCTGTTCCACATCGCAGACTGTTAAATAAACCCGTAAGTTTGGGATTGGGTTCCTCACGATGTGTCTCCAGAACGGCTGCGTCGAAGCTTTGTGCATATTTTTTTAGTTAAATCTTCATTGATTTTTAGCTCGTGCACCATAGAGGTGTGAGCAAAAAATCTGCATTTATTTTTACTGTACTAGCGATAAAAATGCACAGCTGCGATGTTCCTGAGAACTTCACGGCTAATTGAATCTCCCCTTAAGATGGTTGAATGGATAAGATCTGGGTTGCAGGATAGAAAACAGAGAGTTGTAGTAAATGGAGTACATTCACAGGAGGGAAAGATTACCAGTGGAGTAACCCAAGGATCTGTACTTGGACCAGAGCGCTTTAATATCTTTATTGGTGACATTGTAAATGTTGTTGAAGGGAAAGTATGCTTTTTTGCAGATGACAGATAGATATGTAACAGGTCAGACACACCAGGAGGGGTAAAACAAATGATCGATGATCTAGGTAGACTACAGGAATGGTCAAGAGAGCGGCAACTACAGTTTAATGCCTAAAAATGCAAAATCATGTACTTGGGTCTCAAAAACCCAAAGGCTAAATATAGTATTAATTAAAGATGAGCGGGCTCGGATTTCGCTAATCCGAGCCCACCCAAACAGTGCGGATCCGACGGGATCCGAGCACTGTTCAGGTACTTCCGCCCGCCAAAGGAATCCAAAACGAGGCTATGACAGCCAAGTCTCGCGTCGGATCTCGCGAGACTCGGATGTCATAAATGCCCCGCTCGCGGCCGCCATCTTCATTCTCCCTGTGGTTACTGAAGAGGGAGGTTGTTGAGATCCTGTGCTCTGTCCTGCTGATTAGTTTAGTCCAGTGGTGCTTTGTCCAGTGTCTGTCCTGCTGAGTCCAGTGGTGCTTTGTCCAGTGTCTTTCCTGCTGAGTCCAGTGGTGCTTTGTCCAATGTCTGTCCTGCTGAGTCCAGTGGTGCTTTTGTCCTGTGTTTTTTTCTGCTAAGTCCATAGTAATTTTATAATTATAAAAAAATCTTAAAATTTTTTTAAAAAAATAATAAAAAAAATATTTAAAAAAAAAATAAAATAATTTTTTAAAATAGAGGGCATGTAAAATCCAAAAAGCCAAAGTTCACTACAATTAGTAAAAAAAGCAAATTCAAATCATCTGAGGAGAAACGTAAACTTGCCAATATGCCATTTACGACACGGAGTGGCAAGGAACGGCTTAGGCCCTGGCCCGTGTTCATGACTAGTGGTTCAGCTTCACCCAAGGATCTAAGCCCTCCTCCTCCCCACCCCTCTAAAAAATTTAAGAGACTTAAGCTGTCATCAACAACATAGCAAACAACTCTGCCTTCTAGAGAGATGTCATCACAAATCCCCAAGGCGAGTCCAAGAGTGTTGGTGGTTGCGAAGCCTGACCTTCCCATCACTGTACCGGAAGAGGTGGCTCCTTCCACCAATATTCAGCACGCCCTCTGCATATGCTGGAAGGATCACCCACAGTCCAGTTACAGATTTGGCTAATGAAGGTGTAAATGTTGTACACTGGGAGGAGGATATTGATGTAGCTGGCGCTGAGGAGGAACTTGACGAGGAGGATGCTGATGTGGTTATCTTAAATGAGGCACCAGGGGGGGAAACAGTTGTTGTCCATGGCATGAAAAAGCCTATCATCATGCCTGGTCAGAAGACCAAAGAATCCACCTCTTCTGTCTGGAGTTATTTTTATCCCAATCCGGACAACAAATGTATGGCCATATGTACCTTATGTAAAGCTCCAATAAGCAGGGGTAAGGATCTTGGCCACCTAGGGACATCCTCCCTTATACGTCACCTGAAGAACCTTCATAATTCAGTGTTTAGTTCAGGACCTGTGGCTAGGACCGTCAGCAGTCCAGGGACACCTAAATCCCTTGGTCCTGTTGGATACACACCACCAACACCCTCCTCGTCAACTTCCTCCACGATCTCAATCAGATTTAGTCCTGCAGGCCATGTCACCAGCCAGACTGAGTCCTCTTCAATCTGGGATTCATCCGAGGAATCCTGCAGCGGTACACCTACTACTGCCGCTGCTGGTAGTCGGTCATCTTCCCAGAGGGGAAGACGAAAGAACGCTACGTCTTTCACCAAACAGTTGACCGTCCAACAGTCGTTTGCCATGAGCACAAAGTACGAAAGTAGTCACCCTATTGCAAAGCGGATAACTGCGGCTCTAACAGCTATGTTGGTGTTAGACGTGCGTCCGGAGTCCGCCTACCGTGTAGTGGAATTTAGACGGTTGATGGAGGTATTGTGTCCCCGGTACCAAATCCCGTTGAGATTCCACTTCAATAGGCAGTCCAGAAATATTAGTATCAGATATTAAACTACGTTCCCTGTTCCTGCAGTGCAGAAATATTAGTATCAGATATTAAACTACGTTCACTGTTCCTGCTACATCAAAAAAGCATGAACCTGCCCTGCCATCAACTAAAACAAGAGGTAGTGACGCACTAGAACTCCACCCTCTATATGCTGCAGAGGATGAAGGAGCAGCAAAAGGCCATTCAAGTCTACACAGCCACCTACGATGGGCCACGTGTTTGTGCCGCCCACTTGTGTCGCTTTGCTTAGACATCCAGCTACCTCGGTGCAACCTTTTGGACTAAAAACAATATTGTGAGGTGTGAGGTGTTCACAATAGACTGGAAATTAGTGGAAATTAATGTTATTCAGGTTAATAACAGCGTAGGAGTGGAAAAAAAAAACCGAAATATGGATTTTAGCACTTTTTATGCTTTTTTTAAAAAAATCAGAACCCAAAACCCAAAATCAGAACCAAAACCTTTCGTTGGGTGTTTTGGCAAAACAAATCAGAACCCAAAACCTCAAGCTAATCAGAACCCAAAACCCAAAACACCAAAAGTGGCCGGTGCACACCCCTAGTATTAATGGCACTATAATGGAAACAACTGAGGAGGAAAGGGATCTAGGAGTCACTTAAAGGCAGGTAAGCAATGTAACAAAGCAATGAGGAAGGCAAGTCAGATGCTGGTTGTATAGGGAGAGGAATCAGTAGCAGAAATAAAGAAGTAATAATACCACTGTATAGGTCATTGGTACGGCCTCATCTAGAATACTGTGTTCAGTTCTGGAGGCCGTATCTCCAGAAGGATATAAATACATTAGACTGTACAAAGAAGGGCAACTAAAATGTTGCATGGCTTACAGCACAAAACTTACCTGGAATGACTAAAAGAACTTAATATGTATAGTTTGCAGCTAAAGTCAAGCCGGTCAGAGCACAATTGGCTGAGCTTTCTAAAATGCAAAAAACAATGGCTGCAGCCTAGGGAGAATTCACCTTCCCGGATTATTGAAGTTCTGGCAATAGATCACTGCATCTGTGGGGCTGGACCGTGGTCTGCAAAGGCTGGTGCTACAATCAGACCCACAAACTTATGAAGAGCTTGCCACAGTGATAGAGAGGTTTTGTGCGCTCCAGAAAATGACCAAAGCACCTGCATTCATGCCAAAGCTGATACCACGTCAAAGGCCAGGTTTGACAATCCTTACTGCAGGGTCCAATGGCTACGGACAGAGGGCCAGTCACAAAGGTGTCTAATCCGTGCTTGAAATGTGGTGAGCCGGGCCACTTTAGGGCAGAGTGTCCAAAAGTACTGGAACCCATGGACTGTCTTGTTGCACATGTTGGGTCTACTTTCCCAAGCTGTTGTACCATGAGTCCCACATCAGGAATTCCTTGTTTGTTCTGTGTGACTGTGCTTATCAACCAAAATCTTGTCTTGGCATTGGTTGACTCTGGGAATGAACTTACGTTGGTATCCAGCTCTGCCTTTCCCGAAACCATAACTACTTGGTTGCCAAAGGTGAAGGTCCAGTGCGTACATGAGACGACTGAGGAGTACAAGAGAACACTTCTGCCAATCACACTTAAAAACCAAACAGTTATGGTGGTGGCTGCCATAGCGCCTAAACTCTCATATCTACTCATTCTGGGGTGAGATTTACCACTGTTTAAAGAGGTCCTCGGCGAACGGGTCTGGACGGACATGCCGGCAACTGATACACCGGTCGGAAGTCCAGTTTTATAGGATCCGCCAAAGAATCCACAACATTTGGACCTAGATGTTTGGGAACCGCCAAACCGGAATGCTATTCTGGGGGTCAGAGCAGGAGCTCCACAAAAGCATACACCTGCGGGAAAACATGGACAGTCCAAGGTAGCATTGGCTGGTGACGTAGCGGATGACCCCACTCCGCCTGTCAGTGAGAATATGGACTGGTCCACAATACCAATTTTGTTTGCTCTGCAGAACTTTGTTCATGATCAACTTTATGAATGTAAGATTTTTATGACCAACTCGTGACTTTAGAAATTACTTTTAAAAGTGTGACTGTGGTGAAGGATGTAGTGAAAGCCGCCCAGTCTGCAGAAGGTGTACCCCTAGTGTTAAAAGCAGCACATACACGTCATTGGGGGACACCAGGGGGAAGATAAAGCACGGGAACAAGTTGTGCTCAGGTTTTACTGGTCCGGTGTACACATAGCAGTGAAAAAGTATTGCTGGTCCTGTCCCATTGGTCAGAGAACCTGTCCCAAACCCATGTACAGGGCACCTCTCATCCCAATACCAATAGTATAAGTTCCCATTGAACGGATATTTATGGACCTTGTGGGTTCGCTGGAAAAATCTGCTTTTAGGCACCAATGTATAATAGTGGTGCGCGACTATGTGACCTGATATCCAGAGCCAGTTCTCCTATGGAGCATAAAGTCCAGCACCATAGCTAAAGAACTTTTAATGATGTCCATATTCTTGGGGATACCCAAGGAAATTCTCACAGATCAGGGCACCCCATTCATGTCCAAGCTGATGAAGGACATAAGCCAGTTGTTAGGGATAAGAGCTTTTCACACCTCTGTCTACCATCCACAAATGAACAGTAAGGTGGAGCGCTTTAACTGCACATTAAAGCACATGCTCAGGAAAAAAAGATTGGGACACTCTTATTCCCTATTTCATGTTTGCCATCTGTGAGGTACCTCAGGCCTCAACAGGGTTTAATGCCTTTGGATTATTGTTTGGGTGACAGCCCAGGGGTATCTTGGATATGTTAATGGAAGGATTGGAGCAGCAAGGCCCGAGGGAGACAAATCTAGTACAATTTGTGGCCCAAATGTATGAGAGGCTAGGAAAGATAGGGCCCATTGTACAATATGTAAGAGAGGCTCAGGAATGACAGAAGAGAAGTAATAGTAAAGGTGCTGTAGTTTGATCTTTAAAACCTGGGGACAAGGTCAGTTGGGGAGGAGAAGGGAGGAGTAAATATATCATGTCAAACTCCTTAAACCTTGGTATGATGTGGACACCTCTCCTCAGATAGTGAGTACTGTCATTGAAAAGTCTGAAGTGCCCATAGAGCCAACTTTGTTTATTAAGCGGAGACAACAGACTGAGGAAAGGATACACCGCAACAGGGATATCGTCTCTTCCATTACTTGGAGCACTACCTTAGCCGCACCACATTCCACAAGCCAGACGTGCTGACCTGAGAAAGGGAATCGAGAAGATGTCCAGCTGGACGTAATTGAGGAATCCACTAGTGAGTGGAACAGCCCTATTGTGCTAATTCCGAAGCCCAATGGGAGGGTCTGCAAAGACTTTAGGCAGTTAAACAGCGTGTCTCAGTTCACTGTCTACCCAATGCCGGTGCCTAGAGAGCTGGTCTCTGTTTCTTTAGTGTTTAGGGTCCCAAGACACTGTATGGAATCTTTATGTTGTCAAGTACTTTTACCATCCTGGGCCTGACTCATTAAGGAAAGTTTAGCAAAACTAAGTAAATAAGGCAAAACCATGTTGCATTGGAGGGGGAGGTAAATGTAAAATGTGATTGCAGATCCATATTTGGGGTAGGACATATCCTAGATCAACTTTAAATTTCAGTGTACAAAATTGCTATCAGTGATACATGCTCTCATCATCTCCCGTCTGGATTACTGCAACCTCCTCCTCACCAGCCTCCCCCACTCCCGTCTCTCCCCCATCCGCTCTATACTCAATGCGGCCGCAATACTCATCTTCCTCTCACGCCGCTCCTCCTCTGCCTCCCCTCTCTGCCTTGCCCTACACTGGCTTCCCTTCCCCTACAGAATCCTTTTCAAACTCCTCACCACCACTTACAAGGCTCTCTCCCACTCTACTGCCCCCTACATCTCTAACCTCCTCTCCATACACACTCCCGCCCGCTCCCTGCGCTCAGCCAACAACCGCCGTCTCTCCTCCACTCTTATCACCTCTTCCCACTCCAGAATCCAAGACTTTTCCTGTGCTGCCCCCTTCACTGGAATGACCACCCTGGTTCCATCCGCCTCTCTCCTACTCTGTGCTCCTTCAAACGTACGCTGAAAACCCACCTCTTCCTCAAAGCCTGCCAATCATCCACATAACCCCTTCATCTCCTCCACTCGCTCTCTCCCTCGCCTCATCTGGCTCCCCCTGTGCCTGTTCTGTTTTCCCTCCCTTAGGATGTAAGCTCACATGAGCAGGGCCCTCTTCCCTCCTGTCTCCTCACCTGTTCTTCTGCTCCGTGTTTACTGCTTTAACCTGCCTGGAGTTTCTGAAGTTATGGTATTTTGTTCATTGTTTTGTACTGTTTCACACTGTATAGTGTACTGTTTGTATGGTGTACGGAGCTGCGGAAATCTTGTGGCGCCTAACAAATAAATGATAATAATACTAATAATTTGTGTTCTACATGTAAAACACAGTATTTTCCTTATGTGCAAAATAATAAACTAACTTGCACCCCTTGTACTGTAACATGGTTTTGTCCAGAAAACTTGAGTAAGAAAACCCACTCAATTTTTTGCTTAACTTTCCTTAATGAATCAGGCCCCCTGACATTAAAACAAAGTAAAAGGTAAGAAGTTGTTTGCATGTGTTCACCAGAAATGTGCTCTTGTTACGTTTAAGTTTATAACCAGCAAAAATCATAAAATCAGGTTATAATGTAAACAATAAAAACAATACAGAGGAAGATAACATTGGAATATTCTTCTGATGGACGACCAATTAAAAGGGGTTTAACCTGATAAACCAAAAATCATATACATCAAGGCTGAGAACCTTGGAAACACGTTGGTAAGAAGCAGCAGAGCCCTTGTGAAACCTGGTTTATTATTGTAATAGGAGTTACGTCTGTAAAACAACATAACTGGTGACGTATCAATGAGAAATTGTCATGTGATACCACTGGAGCGAATGGCCATGTGGGAAGTAATATGTGGGGCGCACCATCCAAAAACTCCACATAGAGAGAACTGGAAGCTCGCAGTGTTTCAGAGCACTACCCCTTACACCATAAACATGATCCCACATAGAGAGAACTGGAAGCTCGCAGTGTTTCAGAGCACTACCCCTCACACCATAAACATGATCCCACATAGAGAGAACTGGAAGCTCGTAGTGTTTCAGAGCACTACCCCTTACACCATAAACATGATCCCACATAGAGAGAACTGGAAGCTCGTAGTGTTTCAGAGCACTACCCCTCACACCATAAACATGATCCCACATAGAGAGAACTGGAAGCTCGCAGTGTTTCAGAGCACTACCCCTCACACCATAAACATGATCCCACATAGAGAGAACTGGAAGCTCGCAGTGTTTCAGAGCACTACCCCTCACACCATAAACATGATCCCACATAGAGAGAACTGGAAGCTCGCAGTGTTTCAGAGCACTACCCCTTACACCATAAACATGATCCCACATAGAGAGAACTGGAAGCTCGCAGTGTTTCAGAGCACTACCCCTTACACCATAAACATGATCCCACATAGAGAGAACTGGAAGCTCGCAGTGTTTCAGAGCACTACCCCTCACACCATAAACATGATCCCACATAGAGAGAACTGGAAGCTCGCAGTGTTTCAGAGCACTACCCCTCACACCATAAACATGATCCCACATAGAGAGAACTGGAAGCTCGCAGAGTTTCAGAGCACTACCCCTTACACCATAAACATGATCCCACATAGAGAGAACTGGAAGCTCGCAGTGTTTCAGAGCACTACCCCTCACACCATAAACATGATCCCACATAGAGAGAACTGGAAGCTCGCAGTGTTTCAGAGCACTACCCCTCACACCATAAACATGATCCCACATAGAGAGAACTGGAAGCTCGCAGTGTTTCAGAGCACTACCCCTCACACCATAAACATGATCCCACATAGAGAGAACTGGAAGCTCGCAGTGTTTCAGAGCACTACCCCTCACACCATAAACATGATCCCACATAGAGAGAACTGGAAGCTCGCAGTGTTTCAGAGCACTACCCCTCACACCATAAACATGATCCCACATAGAGAGAACTGGAAGCTCGCAGTGTTTCAGAGCACTACCCCTCACACCATAAACATGATCCCACATAGAGAGAACTGGAAGCTCGCAGTGTTTCAGAGCACTACCCCTTACACCATAAACATGATCCCACATAGAGAGAACTGGAAGCTCGCAGTGTTTCAGAGCACTACCCCTTACACCATAAACATGATCCCACATAGAGAGAACTGGAAGCTCGCAGTGTTTCAGAGCACTACCCCTCACACCATAAACATGATCCCACATAGAGAGAACTGGAAGCTCGCAGTGTTTCAGAGCACTACCCCTCACACCATAAACATGATCCCACATAGAGAGAACTGGAAGCTCGCAGTGTTTCAGAGCACTACCCCTTACACCATAAACATGATCCCACATAGAGAGAACTGGAAGCTCGCAGTGTTTCAGAGCACTACCCCTCACACCATAAACATGATCCCACATAGAGAGAACTGGAAGCTCGCAGTGTTTCAGAGCACTACCCCTTACACCATAAACATGATCCCACATAGAGAGAACTGGAAGCTCGCAGTGTTTCAGAGCACTACCCCTTACACCATAAACATGATCCCACATAGAGAGAACTGGAAGCTCGCAGTGTTTCAGAGCACTACCCCTCACACCATAAACATGATCCCTCCTCCCTCAAATGTATTGGGAGAGGAGGGGATTATATAAGACAAATTATATTTATAGTCTAAAAACACTGTCACCTAATGGTCTAAACATAGGCTTTGATCTGGGGAGTTCAATGTATTTCTTTGAATTCAATAAATCTGTTTTACTGCCAGCTACAAAACTGATGGACCTATATCATGAATATAAATGTTGATGTCCTTTACTGTGACCTTGTAACCTGTCACCATTAGGACATCATGCGTTATAGATTTTATGTACATCTATTTTTGCACCTTCAAGTTACACTGGATACGCACTATCCTGCTGGCTGCTGCTATTAGTGCCCTGAAGGGCGTAAGACTATAACCTGACACATCGGCTAATTAAGCTCCATCTCTAATACCACATCTACGGACATCCTTATCTACTAATCAGGAGTATAAATGATCGGACGGTGTAATACGAGAACAGATTTATCTCTGGTGAAGTCCGACGGTGCTGGGCTGAAATACGTTGGTAAATAAAAACACTTAAACACTGATTCTTACTTTCAAATGAATTAATGGCTTGAACATCAGACACAGCTGACAAGTAAAAACCTCTACGCGGCGGAGAAAGGAAACAGAACCATCTCCAGTGCACGTCCCCGCTGTAGCCCCAGCCGCTGCTCCCTCGACTCCAGACACCTGCAGAGACGTACAGACCAGTGGCAGAGCTACCATTGGTGCAGCAGTGTAGTGCTCCGGGGCCCATGGAGATGATGGGGCCCACTGCATGGGGAACTAGCGAGCTGGGGGCCCAGTTCCCTCCTCCCTTTTCCTGCACTGGGGCCCCCAGCTGCTGCTCTCGCGGCTTCAGACACCTGCAGAGACGTACAGACACCGGAGGACAGGTCAGCCGGAACCAGACTCCTTAGATGTCAGTAACATACCGGCCTCCCACTCTACCCTGATCTACTGTACAACGTATAATCATTCATGAGATGGAACAAGTACAAACTTAAGCGTAATGTACTCACTGATTGTTTCTCAGCAAAGTGACTGGTAATCATTATACATTATACATCGGACCAGAACCGCCATCTTTGTACTGGATTATAAAAACTGTCACTGAGAGGACTGTAATCTAGATAGTGACCTGTTCCTTGGTTTCAGACGACTAGCAGTGTCCTTTATAGGATTGGGCTATATAGTCCTGAACCCTTTCTATTACCAGCACCTGATGGTTCATAAAAGACTATAATATATGATATATATGTGTATATGAAACCTATTTCTGTTGATATAAACATAAGATCTATATGCACTATTTGATATTGTTCATATTATAACCTGATTTTACAACTTTTGCTTTATATAAACTTATATGTACATTATATCCACCGCCTCCTGCTGTTCACAACAACATTGTGCTATTTTGCGCATGAGAACTTTTACATTAACTAATCTAATACTGGAGTTGAAGCCCCCTCCCTACACCTTTCCCAATCCACCTACCTACGTTGTTCTCTGCCAAGAAGGACTTGGACAGGATTTCCTGGTAATTTATGATCCAGACTTTTTTTTGCAGCTCCCCAGCAGCCAGAATACTGACCAATGCCCCCTCAAATGTGACCAATAATCACTATAGCACAACTATGCCCATTAGTGCTTACATTGGTGACGGAGTCCCCGGTATCTATGATTAGAACATAACAATATGATGAAGGAGTGAGGGTGGAAGATTAACTATAAAATATCTCTGTACTTCTTATACTCACATAACATCCCCTAACCTTTATAAGCTGATTGAGGATTACGGCTAAGTATACAAGTTATATTTCTCAAATTTAGAAGCATTGATGTTCTCCAGATAAAGTACATCTAACCTTAAATGGCAAAGTATCTCGGGATTGTTATAACATCACCATGTGAAAACTTCCCACTGCTCAGAGCAGAACCCAAAAAGACATTCCAGTCAGACAGTCAATTAGAGGCATTTGGTAGTCTCTGGTTAGACTGCAGCCTAAGCCTTTTTTGGGTTAGGGTCAGGGATATATATATATATATATATATATAAACTACTTATATATAACTACATTCACAATATTCACATTTACATTTATTTATATTGATCATTTTATAAAATTATTTCTTCTGATCCTTTCTGCACCTGAAATATTTTGTTCATTTGTATGTTTTGGTTTTCTAAATTCCCTAAAAATCAGAATCAACGATGGAACTATGTCTTTTTAGCAGATGGTTATAAGAGCTGAAGATAACAGGACTGAATGTAAATCGTTGGAGACATCTGAAGTATGAACGCACAGTTGTGTACCCAGCTTACCTCAATCATATCGTTGAATATACATAAGTCTGGCTCCTCCTTTTCACAACTATATGTTTTATTTAAAGAGAGCTGCTCATATTTTTGTTTTCTGTCTATGCTATAACTGATTCATTAGCGTTTGTATTTCTAGGAGGCTCCAGTAGAGTCTGTGGGGCCAGATTTTTAAGAAACAATCTCTGGAAAGATAATACCAAAACAAAAGGCCAGATATGCAGAAGGACATCAGAGGCTGGATGCTGTGCAGCAAGAAGACCATGGTTAGGCAACAAGCAGAGCTCAGCAATACAGACGTAGGGTACATTAATCTGGTGGAAAGCTATAATCTGCCCAATATACCCTAGTGACGTCTGTGCCAACAGTGACCTTAGTACCGTGCGTCTTACGTAACTTTCATAACTAAGCTTGTTCTGGGCATTCTCACGGTGTGTGGAGGAAACCTATGACTGAGATCTAGAGCAGTCAGAGCTTAAGAGAATATATCACACAAGGAAGAGGATGTGATCCAGCTCATAAAATAACAACTACAATCCCACGTGTCTACCTTCCAGACAAAACAATAAGCCTCAATTCTCAGTGAGACGGCTACATGAAGAGTAGGCAAATCACTGATGTAGAGGCAGGAAGAGAGAGAACCATGTTGGAGGCTCCCCCTGTATTACCTGGACCACCACACATCTCAGCACTGTAATCACTGATGTAGAGGCTGGAAGAGAGAGAACCATGTTGGAGGCTCCCCCTGCATTACCTGGACCACCACAGATCTCAGCACTGTAATCACTGATGTAGAGGCAGAAGAGAGAGAACCATGTTGGAGGCCCCCCTCTATTACCTGGACCACCACAGATCTCAGCACTGTAATCACTGATGTAGAGGCAGAAGAAGAGAGAACCATGTTGGAGGCTCCCCCTGTATTACCTGGACCACCACACATCTCAGCACTGTAATCACTGATATAGAGGCAGAAGAGAGAGAACCATGTTGGAGGCTCCCCCTCTATTACCTGGACAACCACAGATCTCAGCACTGTAATCACTGATATAGAGGCAGAAGATTGAGAACCATGTTGGAGGCTCCCCCTGTATTACCTGGACCACCACACATCTCAGCACTGTAATCACTGATGTAGAGGCAGAAGAAGAGAGAACCATGTTGGAGGCTCCCCCTGCATTACCTGGACCACCACAGATCTCAGCACTGTAATCACTGATGTAGAGGCAGAAGAAGAGAGAACCATGTTGGAGGCTCCCCCTGTATTACCTGGACAACCACAGATCTCAGCACTGTAATCACTGATGTAGAGGCAGAAGAAGAGAGAGAACCATGTTGGAGGCACCCCCTGCATGACCTGGACAACCACAGATCTCAGCACTATAATCACTGATGTAGAGGCAGAAGAAGAGAGAACCATGTTGGAGGCTCCCCCTGTATTACCTGGACCACCACAGATCTCAGCACTGTAATCACTGATGTAGAGGCAGAAGAAGAGAAAACCATGTTGGAGGCTCCCCATGTATTACCTGGACCACCACAGATCTCAGCACTGTAATCACTGATGTAGAGGCAGAAGAAGAGAGAAACATGTTGGAGGCTCCCCCTGTATTACCTGGACCACCACAGATCTCAGCACTGTAATCACTGATGTAGAGGCAGAAGAAGAGAGAGAACCATGTTGGAGGCTCCCCCTGTATTACCTGGACCACCACAGATCTCAGCACTGTAATCCCTGATGTAGAGGCTGGAAGAGAGAGAACCATGTTGGAGGCCCCCCTCTATTACCTGGACCACCACATATCTCAGCACTGTAATCACTGATGTAGAGGCAGAAGAAGAGAGAACCATGTTGGAGGCTCCCCCTGTATTACCTGGACCACCACACATCTCAGCACTGTAATCACTGATATAGAGGCAGAAGAGAGAGAACCATGTTGGAGGCTCCCCCTCTATTACCTGGACAACCACAGATCTCAGCACTGTAATCACTGATATAGAGGCAGAAGATAGAGAACCATGTTGGAGGCTCCCCCTGTATTACCTGGACCACCACACATCTCAGCACTGTAATCACTGATGTAGAGGCAGAAGAAGAGAGAACCATGTTGGAGGCTCCCCCTGCATTACCTGGACCACCACAGATCTCAGCACTGTAATCACTGATGTAGAGGCAGAAGAAGAGAGAACCATGTTGGAGGCTCCCCCTGTATTACCTGGACAACCACAGATCTCAGCACTGTAATCACTGATGTAGAGGCAGAAGAAGAGAGAGAACCATGTTGGAGGCACCCCCTGCATTACCTGGACAACCACAGATCTCAGCACTATAATCACTGATGTAGAGGCAGAAGAAGAGAGAACCATGTTGGAGGCTCCCCCTGTATTACCTGGACCACCACAGATCTCAGCACTGTAATCACTGATGTAGAGGCAGAAGAAGAGAAAACCATGTTGGAGGCTCCCCATGTATTACCTGGACCACCACAGATCTCAGCACTGTAATCACTGATGTAGAGGCAGAAGAAGAGAGAAACATGTTGGAGGCTCCCCCTGTATTACCTGGACCACCACAGATCTCAGCACTGTAATCACTGATGTAGAGGCAGAAGAAGAGAGAGAACCATGTTGGAGGCTCCCCCTGTATTACCTGGACCACCACAGATCTCAGCACTGTAATCACTGATGTAGAGGCAGAAGAAGAGAGAACCATGTTGGAGGCTCCCCCTGTATTACCTGGACCACCACAGATCTCAGCACTGTAATCACTGATGTAGAGGCAGAAGAAGAGAGAACCATGTTGGAGGCTACCCCTGTATTACCTGGACCACCACAGATCTCAGCACTGTAATCACTGATGTAGAGGCAGAAGAAGAGAGAACCATGTTGGAGGCTGCCCCTGTATTACCTGGACCACCACAGATCTCAGCACTGTAATCACTGATGTAGAGGCAGGAAGAGAGAGAACCATGTTGGAGGCTCCCCCTGTATTACCTGGACCACCACAGATCTCAGCACTGTAATCACTGATGTAGAGGCAGAAGAGAGAGAACCATGTTGGAGGCTCCCCCTGTATTACCTGGACCACCACAGATCTCAGCACTGTAATCACTGATGTAGAGGCAGAAGAGAAGAGAACCATGTTGGAGGCTCCCCCTGTATTACCTGGACCACCACAGATCTCAGCACTGTAATCACTGATGTAGAGGCAGAAGAAGAGAGAGAACCATGTTGGAGGCCCCCCCTCTATTACCTGGACTACCACAGATCTCAGCACTGTAATCACTGATGTAGAGGCAGAAGAGAGAAAATCATGTTGGAGGCTCCCCCTGCATTACCTGGACCACCACACATCTCAGCACTGTAATCACTGATTTAGAGGCAGGAAGATAGAGAACCATGTTGGAGGCCCCCCTCTATTACCAGGACCACCACAGATCTCAGCACTGTAATCACTGATGTAGAGGCAGAAGAAGAGAGAACCATGTTGGAGGCTCCCCCTGTATTACCTGGACCACCACAGATCTCAGCACTGTAATCACTGATGTAGAGGCAGAAGAAGAGAGAGAACCATGTTGGAATCTCCCCCTGCATTACCTGGACCACCACAGATCTCAGCACTGTAATCACTGATGTAGAGGCAGAAGAAGAGAGAACCATGTTGGAGGCTCCGCCTGTATTACCTGGACCACCACAGATCTCAGCACTGTAATCACTGATGTAGAGGCAGAAGAAGAGAGAACCATGTTGGAGGCTCCCCCTGTATTACCTGGACCACCACAGATCTCAGCACTGTAATCACTGATGTAGAGGCAGAAGAAGAGAGAGAACCATGTTGGAGGCTCCCCCTGTATTACCTGGACCACCACAGATCTCAGCACTATAATCACTGATGTAGAGGCAGAAGAAGAGAGAGAACCATGTTGGAGGCTCCCCCTGTATTACCTGGACCACCACAGATCTCAGCACTGTAATCACTGATGTAGAGGCAGAAGAAGAGAGAACCATGTTGGAGGCTCCCCCTGTATTACCTGGACCACCACACATCTCAGCACTGTAATCACTGATGTAGAGGCAGAAGAAGAGAGAACCATGTTGGAGGCTACCCCTGTATTACCTGGACCACCACAGATCTCAGCACTGTAATCACTGATGTAGAGGCAGAAGAAGAGAGAACCATGTTGGAGGCTGCCCCTGTATTACCTGGACCACCACAGATCTCAGCACTGTAATCACTGATGTAGAGGCAGAAGAGAAGAGAACCATGTTGGAGGCTCCCCCTGTATTACCTGGACCACCACAGATCTCAGCACTGTAATCACTGATGTAGAGGCAGAAGAAGAGAGAGAACCATGTTGGAGGCCCCCCCTCTATTACCTGGACTACCACAGATCTCAGCACTGTAATCACTGATGTAGAGGCAGAAGAGAGAAAATCATGTTGGAGGCCCCCCCCTGTATTACCTGGACCACCACAGATCTCAGCAGTGTAATCACTGATTTAGAGGCAGGAAGATAGAGAACCATGTTGGAGGCCCCCCTCTATTACCAGGACCACCACAGATCTCAGCACTGTAATCACTGATGTAGAGGCAGAAGAAGAGAGAACCATGTTGGAGGCTCCCCCTGCATTACCTGGACCACCACACATCTCAGCACTGTAATCACTGATGTAGAGGCTGGAAGAGAGAGAACCATGTTGGAGGCTCCCCCTGCATTACCTGGACCACCACAGATATCAGCAATGTAATCACTGATGTAGAGGCAGAAGAGAGAGAACCATGTTGGAGGCTCCCCCTGTATTACCTGGACCACCACAGATCTCAGCACTGTAATCACTGACGTAGAGGCAGGAAGATAGAGAACCATGTTGGAGGCTCCCCTTGTATTACCTGGACCACCACAGATCTCAGCACTGTAATCACTGATGTAGAGGCAGAAGAAAGAGAACCATGTTGGAGGCTCCCCTTGTATTACCTGGACCACCACACATCTCAGCAGTGTAATCACTGATGTAGAGGCAGAAGAGAGAGAACAATGTTGGAGGCTCCCCCTGTATTACCTGGACCACCACAGATCTCAGCACTGTAATCACTGATGTAGAGGCAGAAGAAGAGAGAACCATGTTGGAGGCTCCGCCTTTATTACCTGGACCACCACAGATCTCAGCACTGTAATCACTGATGTAGAGGCAGAAGAAGAGAGAACCATGTTGGAGGCTCCCCCTGTATTACCTGGACCACCACAGATCTCAGCACTGTAATCACTGATGTAGAGGCAGAAGAAGAGAGAGAACCATGTTGGAGGCTCCCCCTGTATTACCTGGACCACCACAGATCTCAGCACTATAATCACTAATGTAGAGGCAGAAGAAGAGAGAGAACCATGTTGGAGGCTCCCCCTGTATTACCTGGACCACCACAGATCTCAGCACTGTAATCACTGATGTAGAGGCAGAAGAAGAGAGAACCATGTTGGAGGCTCCCCCTGTATTACCTGGACCACCACACATCTCAGCACTGTAATCACTGATGTAGAGGCAGAAGAAGAGAGAACCATGTTGGAGGCTACCCCTGTATTACCTGGACCACCACAGATCTCAGCACTGTAATCACTGATGTAGAGGCAGAAGAAGAGAGAACCATGTTGGAGGCTGCCCCTGTATTACCTGGACCACCACAGATCTCAGCACTGTAATCACTGATGTAGAGGCAGAAGAGAAGAGAACCATGTTGGAGGCTCCCCCTGTATTACCTGGACCACCACAGATCTCAGCACTGTAATCACTGATGTAGAGGCAGAAGAAGAGAGAGAACCATGTTGGAGGCCCCCCCTCTATTACCTGGACTACCACAGATCTCAGCACTGTAATCACTGATGTAGAGGCAGAAGAGAGAAAATCATGTTGGAGGCCCCCCCCTGTATTACCTGGACCACCACAGATCTCAGCAGTGTAATCACTGATTTAGAGGCAGGAAGATAGAGAACCATGTTGGAGGCCCCCCTCTATTACCAGGACCACCACAGATCTCAGCACTGTAATCACTGATGTAGAGGCAGAAGAAGAGAGAACCATGTTGGAGGCTCCCCCTGCATTACCTGGACCACCACACATCTCAGCACTGTAATCACTGATGTAGAGGCTGGAAGAGAGAGAACCATGTTGGAGGCTCCCCCTGGAATACCTGGACCACCACAGATATCAGCAATGTAATCACTGATGTAGAGGCAGAAGAGAGAGAACCATGTTGGAGGCTCCCCCTGTATTACCTGGACCACCACAGATCTCAGCACTGTAATCACTGACGTAGAGGCAGGAAGATAGAGAACCATGTTGGAGGCTCCCCTTGTGTTACCTGGACCACCACAGATCTCAGCACTGTAATCACTGATGTAGAGGCAGAAGAAAGAGAACCATGTTGGAGGCTCCCCTTGTATTACCTGGACCACCACACATCTCAGCACTGTAATCACTGATGTAGAGGCAGAAGAGAGAGAACCATGTTGGAGGCTCCCCCTGTATTACCTGGACCACCACAGATCTCAGCACTGTAATCACTGATGTAGAGGCAGAAGAAGAGAGAACCATGTTGGAGGCTCCCCCTGCATTACCTGGACCACCACACATCTCAGCACTGTAATCACTGACGTAGAGGCTGGAAGAGAGAGAACCATGTTGGAGGCTCCCCCTTCATTACCTGGACCACCACAGATATTAGCAATGTAATCACTGATGTAGAGGCAGAAGAGAGAGAACCATGTTGGAGGCTCCCCCTGTATTACCTGGACCACCACAGATCGCAGCACTGTAATCACTGACGTAGAGGCAGGAAGATAGAGAACCATGTGGGAGGCTCCCCCTGTATTACCTGGACCACCACAGATCTCAGCACTATAATCACTGATGTAGAGGCAGGAAGATAGAGAACCATGTTGGAGGCCCCCCCTCTATTACCTGGACTACCACAGATCTCAGCACTGTAATCACTGATGTAGAGGCAGAAGAGAGAAAATCATGTTGGAGGCTCCCCCTGTATTACCTGGACCACCACAGATCTCAGCACTGTAATCACTGATGTAGAGGCAGGAAGATAGAGAACCATGTTGGAGGCCCCCCTCTATTACCAGGACCACCACAGATCTCAGCACTGTAATCACTGACGTAGAGGCTGGAAAAGAGAGAATCATGTTGGAGGCTCCCCCTGTATTACCTGGACCACCACAGATCTCAGCACTATAATCACTGATGTAGAGGCAGAAGAAGAGAGAACCATGTTGGAGGCTCCCCCTGTATTACCTGGACCACCACACATCTCAGCACTGTAATCACTGATATAGAGGGAGGAAGATAGAGAACCATCATCATCATTTATTTATATAGCGCCATTAATTACGCAGCGCTGTACAGAGAACTCATTCACATCAGTCCCTGCCCCATTGGAGCTTACAGTCTAAATTCCCTAATATAGACACACACTCACACACAGACAGACAGGGAGACAGACAAAGAGGGAGAGACTAGGGTTAAATTTGATAGCAACCAATTAACCTACCAGTATGTTTTTGGAGTGTTGGAGGAAACCGGAGGACCCGGAGGAAACCCACGCAAACACAGGGAGAACATACAAACTCCACACAGATAAGGCCATGGTCGGGAATTGAACTCATGACCCCAGTGCTGGGAGGCAGAAGTGTTAACCACTACACCAATGTGCTGCCCTACTATGTCCAACCATGTTGGAGGCTCCCCCTGTATTACCTGGACAACCACAGATCTCAGCACTGTAATCACTGATGTAGAGGCAGAAGATAGAGAACCATGTTGGAGGCTCCCCCTGTATTACCTGGACCACCACACATCTCAGCACTGTAATCACTGATGTAGAGGCAGAAGAAGAGAGAACCATGTTGGAGGCTCCCCCTGCATTACCTGGACCACCACAGATCTCAGCACTGTAATCACTGATGTAGAGGCAGAAGAAGAGAGAACCATGTTGGAGGCTCCCCCTGTATTACCTGGACCACCACAGATCTCAGCACTGTAATCACTGATGTAGAGGCAGAAGAAGAGAGAGAACCATGTTGGAGGCTCCCCCTGCATTACCTGGACAACCACAGATCTCAGCACTATAATCACTGATGTAGAGGCAGAAGAAGAGAGAACCATGTTGGAGGCTCCCCCTGTATTACCTGGACCACCACAGATCTCAGCACTGTAATCACTGATGTAGAGGCAGAAGAAGAGAGAGAACCATGTTGGATTCTCCCCCTGCATTACCTGGACCAACACAGATCTCAGCACTGTAATCACTGATGTAGAGGCAGAAGAAGAGAGAGAACCATGTTGGAGGCTCCCCCTGCATTACCTGGACAACCACACATCTCTCTTCTTCTGCCTCTACATCAGTGATTATAGTGCTGAGAACCATGTTGGAGGCTCCCCCTGCATTACCTGGACCACCACAGACCTCAGCACTGTAATCACTGATGTAGAGGCAGAAGAAGAGAGAGAACCATGTTGGAGGCTCCCCCTGTATTACCTGGACCACCACAGATCGCAGCACTGTAATCACTGACGTAGAGGCAGGAAGATAGAGAACCATGTGGGAGGCTCCCCCTGTATTACCTGGACCACCACAGATCTCAGCACTATAATCACTGATGTAGAGGCAGGAAGATAGAGAACCATGTTGGAGGCCCCCCCTCTATTACCTGGACTACCACAGATCTCAGCACTGTAATCACTGATGTAGAGGCAGAAGAGAGAAAATCATGTTGGAGGCCCCCCCCCCCCCCCCCCCTGTATTAACTGGACCACCACAGATCTCAGCACTGTAATCACTGATGTAGAGGCAGGAAGATAGAGAACCATGTTGGAGGCCCCCCTCTATTACCAGGACCACCACAGATCTCAGCACTGTAATCACTGACGTAGAGGCTGGAAAAGAGAGAATCATGTTGGAGGCTCCCCCTGTATTACCTGGACCACCACACATCTCAGCACTATAATCACTGATGTAGAGGCAGAAGAAGAGAGAACCATGTTGGAGGCTCCCCCTGTATTACCTGGACCACCACACATCTCAGCACTGTAATCACTGATATAGAGGGAGGAAGATAGAGAACCATCATCATCATTTATTTATATAGCACCACTAATTACGCAGCGCTGTACAGAGAACTCATTCACATCAGTCCCTGCCCCATTGGAGCTTACAGTCTAAATTCCCTAATATAGACAGACACTCACACACAGACAGACAGGGAGACAGACAAAGAGGGAGAGACTAGGGTTAAATTTGATAGCAACCAATTAACCTACCAGTATGTTTTTGGAGTGTTGGAGGAAACCGGAGGACCCGGAGGAAACCCATGCAAACACAGGGAGAACATACAAACTCCACACAGATAAGGCCATGGTCGGGAATTGAACTCATGACCCCAGTGCTGGGAGGCAGAAGTGTTAACCACTACACCAATGTGCTGCCCTACTATGTCCAACCATGTTGGAGGCTCCCCCTGTATTACCTGGACAACCACAGATCTCAGCACTGTAATCAATGATATAGAGGCAGAAGATAGAGAACCATGTTGGAGGCTCCCCCTGTATTACCTGGACCACCACACATCTCAGCACTGTAATCACTGATGTAGAGGCAGAAGAAGAGAGAACCATGTTGGAGGCTCCCCCTGCATTACCTGGACCACCACAGATCTCAGCACTGTAATCACTGATGTAGAGGCAGAAGAAGAGAGAACCATGTTGGAGGCTCCCCCTGTATTACCTGGACCACCACAGATCTCAGCACTGTAATCACTGATGTAGAGGCAGAAGAAGAGAGAGAACCATTTTGGAATCTCCCCCTGCATTACCTGGACCACCACAGATCTCAGCACTGTAATCACTGATGTAGAGGAAGAAGAAGAGAGAACCATGTTGGAGGCTCCCCCTGTATTACCTGGACCACCACAGATCTCAGCACTGTAATCACTGATGTAGAGGCAGAAGAAGAGAGAGAACCATGTTGGAGGCTCCCCCTGTATTACCTGGACCACCACAGATCTCAGCACTGTAATCACTGATGTAGAGGCAGAAGAAGAGAGAACCATGTTGGAGGCTCCCCCTGTATTACCTGGACCACCACAGATCTCAGCACTATAATCACTGATGTAGAGGCAGAAGAAGAGAGAACCATGTTGGAGGCTCCCCCTGTATTACCTGGACCACCACACATCTCAGCACTGTAATCACTGATGTAGAGGCAGAAGAGAGAGAACCATGTTGGAGGCTCCCCCTGTATTACCTGGACAACCACACATCTCAGCACTATAATCGCTGATGTAGAGGCAGAAGAGAGAGAACCATGTTGGAGGCTCCCCCTGTATTACCTGGACCACCACAGATCTCAGCACTATAATCACTGATGTAGAGGCAGAAGAAGAGAGAGAACCATGTTGGAGGCTCCCCCTGTATTACCTGGACCACCACAGATCTCAGCACTGTAATCACTGATGTAGAGGCAGAAGAAGAGAGAGAACCATGTTGGAGGCTCCCCCTGCATTACCTGGACAACCACAGATCTCAGCACTATAATCACTGATGTAGAGGCAGAAGAAGAGAGAACCATGTTGGAGGCTCCCCCTGTATTACCTGGACCACCACAGATCTCAGCACTGTAATCACTGATGTAGAGGCAGAAGAAGAGAGAGAACCATGTTGGATTCTCCCCCTGCATTACCTGGACCACCACAGATCTCAGCACTGTAATCACTGATGTAGAGGCAGAAGAAGAGAGAGAACCATGTTGGAGGCTCCCCCTGCATTACCTGGACCACCACAGATCTCAGCACTATAATCACTGATGTAGAGGCAGAAGAAGAGAGAACCATGTTGGAGGCTCCCCCTGTATTACCTGGACCACCACAGATCTCAGCACTGTAATCACTGATGTAGAGGCAGAAGAAGAGAGAGAACCATGTTGGAGGCTCCCCCTGTATTACCTGGACCACCACAGATCTCAGCACTGTAATCACTGATGTAGAGGCAGAAGAAGAGAGAGAACCATGTTGGAGGCTCCCCCTGCATTACCTGGACAACCACAGATCTCAGCACTATAATCACTGATGTAGAGGCAGAAGAAGAGAGAACCATGTTGGAGGCTCCCCCTGTATTACCTGGACCACCACAGATCTCAGCACTGTAATCACTGATGTAGAGGCAGAAGAAGAGAGAGAACCATGTTGGATTCTCCCCCTGCATTACCTGGACCACCACAGATCTCAGCACTGTAATCACTGATGTAGAGGCAGAAGAAGAGAGAGAACCATGTTGGAGGCTCCCCCTGCATTACCTGGACCACCACAGATCTCAGCACTATAATCACTGATGTAGAGGCAAAAGAAGAGAGAACCATGTTGGAGGCTCCCCCTGTATTACCTGGACCACCACAGATCTCAGCACTGTAATCACTGATGTAGAGGCAGAAGAAGAGAGAGAACCATGTTGGATTCTCCCCCTGCATTACCTGGACCACCACAGATCTCAGCACTGTAATCACTGATGTAGAGAAAGAAGAAGAGAGAACCATGTTGGAGGCTCCCCCTGTATTACCTGGACCACCACAGATCTCAGCACTATAATCACTGATGTAGAGGCAGAAGAAGAGAGAACCATGTTGGAGGCTCCCCCTGTATTACCTGGACCACCACACATCTCAGCACTGTAATCACTGATGTAGAGGCAGAAGAAGAGAGAGAACCATGTTGGATTCTCCCCCTGCATTACCTGGACCACCACAGATCTCAGCACTGTAATCACTGATGTAGAGACAGAAGAAGAGAGAACCATGTTGGAGGCTCCCCCTGTATTACCTGGACCACCACAGATCTCAGCACTATAATCACTGATGTAGAGGCAGAAGAAGAGAGAACCATGTTGGAGGCTCCCCCTGTATTACCTGGACCACCACACATCTCAGCACTGTAATCACTGATGTAGAGGCAGAAGAGAGAGAACCATGTTGGAGTCTCCCCCTGTATTACCTGGACAACCACACATCTCAGCACTATAATCACTGATGTAGAGGCAGAAGAGAGAGAACCATGTTGGAGGCTCCCCCTGTATTACCTGGACCACCACACATCTCAGCACTGTAATCACTGATGTAGAGGCAGAAGAGAGAGAACCATGTTGGAGGCTCCCCCTGCATTACCTGGACCACCACAGATATCAGCAATGTAATCACTGATGTAGAGGCAGAAGAGAGAGAACCATGTTGGAGGCTCCCCCTGTATTACCTGGACCACCACAGATCTCAGCACTGTAATCATTGACGTAGAGGCAGGAAGATAGAGAACCATGTTGGAGGCTCCCCTTGTATTACCTGGACCACCACAGATCTCAGCACTGTAATCACTGATGTAGAGGTAGAAGAGAGAGAACCATGTTGGAGGCTCCCCTTGTATTACCTGGACCTCCACACATCTCAGCAGTGTAATCACTGATGTAGAGGCAGAAGAGAGAGAACCATGTTGGAGGCTCCCCCTGTATTACCTGGACCACCACAGATCTCAGCACTGTAATCACTGATGTAGAGGCAGAAGAAGAGAGAACCATGTTGGAGGCGCCCCCTGCATTACCTGGACCACCACACATCTCAGCACTGTAATCACTGACGTAGAGGCTGGAAGAGAGAGAACCATGTTGGAGGCTCCCCCTTCATTACCTGGACCACCACAGATATTAGCAATGTAATCACTCATGTAGAGGCAGAAGAGAGAGAATCATGTTGGAGGCTCCCCCTGTATTACCTGGACCACCACAGATCGCAGCACTGTAATCACTGACGTAGAGGCAGGAAGATAGAGAACCATGTTGGAGGCTCCCCTTGTATTACCTGGACCACCACACATCTCAGCACTGTAATCACTGATGTAGAGGCAGAAGAAAGAGAACCATGTTGGAGGCTCCCCTTGTATTACCTGGACCACCACAGATCTCAGCACTGTAATCACTGATGTAGAGGCAGAAGAAAGAGAACCATGTTGGAGGCTCCCCTTGTATTACCTGGACCACCACACATCTCAGCAGTGTAATCACTGATGTAGAGGAAGAAGAGAGAGAACCATGTTGGAGGCTCCCCCTGTATTACCTGGACCACCACAGATCTCAGCACTGTAATCACTGATGTAGAGGCAGAAGAAGAGAGAACCATGTTGGAGGCCCCCCCCTCTATTACCTGGACTACCACAGATCTCAGCACTGTAATCACTGATGTAGAGGCAGAAGAGAGAAAATCATGTTGGAGGCTCCCCCTGTATTACCTGGACCACCACAGATCTCAGCACTGTAATCACTGATGTAGAGGCAGGAAGATAGAGAACCATGTTGGAGGCCCCCCTCTATTACCAGGACCACCACAGATCTCAGCACTGTAATCACTGACGTAGAGGCTGGAAAAGAGAGAATCATGTTGGAGGCTCCCCCTGTATTACCTGGACCACCACAGATCTCAGCACTATAATCACTGATGTAGAGGCAGAAGAAGAGAGAACCATGTTGGAGGCTCCCCCTGTATTACCTGGACCACCACACATCTCAGCACTGTAATCACTGATATAGAGGGAGGAAGATAGAGAACCATCATCATCATTTATTTATATAGCGCCACTAATTACGCAGCGCTGTACAGAGAACTCATTCACATTAGTCCCTGCCCCATTGGAGCTTACAGTCTAAATTCCCTAATATAGACACACACTCACACACAGACAGACAGGGAGACAGACAAAGAGGGAGAGACTAGGGTTAAATTTGATAGCAACCAATTAACCTACCAGTATGTTTTTGGAGTGTTGGAGGAAACCGGAGGACCCGGAGGAAACCCACGCAAACACAGGGAGAACATACAAACCCCACACAGATAAGGCCATGGTCGGGAATTGAACTCATGACCCCAGTGCTGGGAGGCAGAAGTGTTAACCACTACACCAATGTGCTGCCCTACTATGTCCAACCATGTTGGAGGCTCCCCCTGTATTACCTGGACAACCACAGATCTCAGCACTGTAATCACTGATGTAGAGGCAGAAGATAGAGAACCATGTTGGAGGCTCCCCCTGTATTACCTGGACCACCACACATCTCAGCACTGTAATCACTGATGTAGAGGCAGAAGAAGAGAGAACCATGTTGGAGGCTCCCCCTGCATTACCTAGACCACCACAGATCTCAGCACTGTAATCACTGATGTAGAGGCAGAAGAAGAGAGAACCATGTTGGAGGCTCCCCCTGTATTACCTGGACCACCACAGATCTCAGCACTGTAATCACTGATGTAGAGGCAGAAGAAGAGAGAGAACCATGTTGGAGGCTCCCCCTGCATTACCTGGACAACCACAGATCTCAGCACTATAATCACTGATGTAGAGGCAGAAGAAGAGAGAACCATGTTGGAGGCTCCCCCTGTATTACCTGGACCACCACAGATCTCAGCACTGTAATCACTGATGTAGAGGCAGAAGAAGAGAGAGAACCATGTTGGATTCTTCCCCTGCATTACCTGGACCACCACAGATCTCAGCACTGTAATCACTGATGTAGAGGCAGAAGAAGAGAGAGAACCATGTTGGAGGCTCCCCCTGCATTACCTGGACAACCACACATCTCAGCACTATAATCACTGATGTAGAGGCAGAAGAAGAGAGAACCATGTTGGAGGCTCCCCCTGCATTACCTGGACCACCACAGATCTCAGCACTGTAATCACTGATGTAGAGGCAGAAGAAGAGAGAGAACCATGTTGGAGGCTCCCCCTGTATTACCTGGACCACCACAGATCGCAGCACTGTAATCACTGACGTAGAGGCAGGAAGAGAGAGAACCATGTGGGAGGCTCCCCCTGTATTACCTGGACCACCACAGATCTCAGCACTATAATCACTGATGTAGAGGCAGGAAGATAGAGAACCATGTTGGAGGCCCCCCCTCTATTACCTGGACTACCACAGATCTCAGCACTGTAATCACTGATGTAGAGGCAGAAGAGAGAAAATCATGTTGGAGGCCCCCCCCCCCCCCTGTATTAACTGGACCACCACAGATCTCAGCACTGTAATCACTGATGTAGAGGCAGGAAGATAGAGAACCATGTTGGAGGCCCCCCTCTATTACCAGGACCACCACAGATCTCAGCACTGTAATCACTGACGTAGAGGCTGGAAAAGAGAGAATCATGTTGGAGGCTCCCCCTGTATTACCTGGACCACCACACATCTCAGCACTATAATCACTGATGTAGAGGCAGAAGAAGAGAGAACCATGTTGGAGGCTCCCCCTGTATTACCTGGACCACCACACATCTCAGCACTGTAATCACTGATATAGAGGGAGGAAGATAGAGAACCATCATCATCATTTATTTATATAGCACCACTAATTACGCAGCGCTGTACAGAGAACTCATTCACATCAGTCCCTGCCCCATTGGAGCTTACAGTCTAAATTCCCTAATATAGACACACACTCACACACAGACAGACAGGGAGACAGACAAAGAGGGAGAGACTAGGGTTAAATTTGATAGCAACCAATTAACCTACCAGTATGTTTTTGGAGTGTTGGAGGAAACCGGAGGACCCGGAGGAAACCCACGCAAACACAGGGAGAACATACAAACTCCACACAGATAAGGCCATGGTCGGGAATTGAACTCATGACCCCAGTGCTGGGAGGCAGAAGTGTTAACCACTACACCAATGTGCTGCCCTACTATGTCCAACCATGTTGGAGGCTCCCCCTGTATTACCTGGACAACCACAGATCTCAGCACTGTAATCAATGATATAGAGGCAGAAGATAGAGAACCATGTTGGAGGCTCCCCCTGTATTACCTGGACCACCACACATCTCAGCACTGTAATCACTGATGTAGAGGCAGAAGAAGAGAGAACCATGTTGGAGGCTCCCCCTGCATTACCTGGACCACCACAGATCTCAGCACTGTAATCACTGATGTAGAGGAAGAAGAAGAGAGAACCATGTTGGAGGCTCCCCCTGTATTACCTGGACCACCACAGATCTCAGCACTGTAATCACTGATGTAGAGGCAGAAGAAGAGAGAGAACCATGTTGGAGGCTCCCCCTGTATTACCTGGACCACCACAGATCTCAGCACTGTAATCACTGATGTAGAGGCAGAAGAAGAGAGAACCATGTTGGAGGCTCCCCCTGTATTACCTGGACCACCACAGATCTCAGCACTATAATCACTGATGTAGAGGCAGAAGAAGAGAGAACCATGTTGGAGGCTCCCCCTGTATTACCTGGACCACCACACATCTCAGCACTGTAATCACTGATGTAGAGGCAGAAGAGAGAGAACCATGTTGGAGGCTCCCCCTGTATTACCTGGACAACAACACATCTCAGCACTATAATCGCTGATGTAGAGGCAGAAGAGAGAGAACCATGTTGGAGGCTCCCCCTGTATTACCTGGACCACCACAGATCTCAGCACTATAATCACTGATGTAGAGGCAGAAGAAGAGAGAGAACCATGTTGGAGGCTCCCCCTGTATTACCTGGACCACCACAGATCTCAGCACTGTAATCACTGATGTAGAGGCAGAAGAAGAGAGAGAACCATGTTGGAGGCTCCCCCTGCATTACCTGGACAACCACAGATCTCAGCACTATAATCACTGATGTAGAGGCAGAAGAAGAGAGAACCATGTTGGAGGCTCCCCCTGTATTACCTGGACCACCACAGATCTCAGCACTGTAATCACTGATGTAGAGGCAGAAGAAGAGAGAGAACCATGTTGGATTCTCCCCCTGCATTACCTGGACCACCACAGATCTCAGCACTGTAATCACTGATGTAGAGGCAGAAGAAGAGAGAGAACCATGTTGGAGGCTCCCCCTGCATTACCTGGACCACCACAGATCTCAGCACTATAATCACTGATGTAGAGGCAGAAGAAGAGAGAACCATGTTGGAGGCTCCCCCTGTATTACCTGGACCACCACACATCTCAGCACTGTAATCACTGATGTAGAGGCAGAAGAAGAGAGAGAACCATGTTGGATTCTCCCCCTGCATTACCTGGACCACCACAGATCTCAGCACTGTAATCACTGATGTAGAGAAAGAAGAAGAGAGAACCATGTTGGAGGCTCCCCCTGTATTACCTGGACCACCACAGATCTCAGCACTATAATCACTGATGTAGAGGCAGAAGAAGAGAGAACCATGTTGGAGGCTCCCCCTGTATTACCTGGACCACCACACATCTCAGCACTGTAATCACTGATGTAGAGGCAGAAGAAGAGAGAGAACCATGTTGGATTCTCCCCCTGCATTACCTGGACCACCACAGATCTCAGCACTGTAATCACTGATGTAGAGACAGAAGAAGAGAGAACCATGTAGGAGGCTCCCCCTGTATTACCTGGACCACCACAGATCTCAGCACTATAATAACTGATGTAGAGGCAGAAGAAGAGAGAACCATGTTGGAGGCTCCCCCTGTATTACCTGGACCACCACACATCTCAGCACTGTAATCACTGATGTAGAGGCAGAAGAGAGAGAACCATGTTGGAGTCTCCCCCTGTATTACCTGGACAACCACACATCTCAGCACTATAATCACTGATGTAGAGGCAGAAGAGAGAGAACCATGTTGGAGGCTCCCCCTGTATTACCTGGACCACCACACATCTCAGCACTGTAATCACTGATGTAGAGGCAGAAGAGAGAGAACCATGTTGGAGGCTCCCCCTGCATTACCTGGACCACCACAGATATCAGCAATGTAATCACTGATGTAGAGGCAGAAGAGAGAGAACCATGTTGGAGGCTCCCCCTGTATTACCTGGACCACCACAGATCTCAGCACTGTAATCATTGACGTAGAGGCAGGAAGATAGAGAACCATGTTGGAGGCTCCCCTTGTATTACCTGGACCACCACAGATCTCAGCACTGTAATCACTGATGTAGAGGTAGAAGAGAGAGAACCATGTTGGAGGCTCCCCTTGTATTACCTGGACCACCACACATCTCAGCAGTGTAATCACTGATGTAGAGGCAGAAGAGAGAGAACCATGTTGGAGGCTCCCCCTGTATTACCTGGACCACCACAGATCTCAGCACTGTAATCACTGATGTAAAGGCAGAAGAAGAGAGAACCATGTTGGAGGCGCCCCCTGCATTACCTGGACCACCACACATCTCAGCACTGTAATCACTGACGTAGAGGCTGGAAGAGAGAGAACCATGTTGGAGGCTCCCCCTTCATTACCTGGACCACCACAGATATTAGCAATGTAATCACTGATGTAGAGGCAGAAGAGAGAGAATCATGTTGGAGGCTCCCCCTGTATTACCTGGACCACCACAGATCGCAGCACTGTAATCACTGACGTAGAGGCAGGAAGATAGAGAACCATGTTGGAGGCTCCCCTTGTATTACCTGGACCACCACAGATCTCAGCACTGTAATCACTGATGTAGAGGCAGAAGAAAGAGAACCATGTTGGAGGCTCCCCTTGTATTACCTGGACCACCACAGATCTCAGCACTGTAATCACTGATGTAGAGGCAGAAGAAAGAGAACCATGTTGGAGGCTCCCCTTGTATTACCTGGACCACCACACATCTCAGCAGTGTAATCACTGATGTAGAGGAAGAAGAGAGAGAACCATGTTGGAGGCTCCCCCTGTATTACCTGGACCACCACAGATCTCAGCACTGTAATCACTGATGTAGAGGCTGGAAGAGTGAGAACCATGTTGGAGGCTCCCCCTTCATTACCTGGACCACCACAGATATTAGCAATGTAATCACTGATGTAGAGGCAGAAGAGAGAGAATCATGTTGGAGGCTCCCCCTGTATTACCTGGACCACCACAGATCGCAGCACTGTAATCACTGACGTAGAGGCAGGAAGATAGAGAACCATGTGGGAGGCTCCCCCTGTATTACCTGGACCACCACAGATCTCAGCACTATAATCACTGATGTAGAGGCAGGAAGATAGAGAACCATGTTGGAGGCCCCCCCTCTATTACCTGGACTACCACAGATCTCAGCACTGTAATCACTGATGTAGAGGCAGAAGAGAGAAAATCATGTTGGAGGCCCCCCCCCCCCCCCTGTATTACCTGGACCACCACACATCTAAGCACTGTAATCACTGATGTAGAGGCAGAAGAGAGAGAACCATGTTGGAGGCTCCCCCTGTATTACCTGGACAACCACACATCTCAGCACTATAATCGCTGATGTAGAGGCAGAAGAGAGAGAACCATGTTGGAGGCTCCCCCTGTATTACCTGGACCACCACAGATCTCAGCACTATAATCACTGATGTAGAGGCAGAAGAAGAGAGAGAACCATGTTGGAGGCTCCCCCTGTATTACCTGGACCACCACAGATCTCAGCACTGTAATCACTGATGTAGAGGCAGAAGAAGAGAGAGAACCATGTTGGAGGCTCCCCCTGTATTACCTGGACCACCACACATCTCAGCACTGTAATCACTGATGTAGAGGCAGAAGAAGAGAGAACCATGTTGGAGGCTCCCCCTGCATTACCTGGACCACCACAGATCTCAGAACTGTAATCACTGATGTAGAGGCAGAAGAAGAGAGAACCATGTTGGAGGCTCCCCCTGTATTACCTGGACAACCACAGATCTCAGCACTGTAATCACTGATGTAGAGGCAGAAGAAGAGAGAGAACCATGTTGGAGGCTCCCCCTGCATTACCTGGACAACCACAGATCTCAGCACTATAATCACTGATGTAGAGGCAGAAGAAGAGAGAACCATGTTGGAGGCTCCCCCTGTATTACCTGGACCACCACAGATCTCAGCACTGTAATCACTGATGTAGAGGCAGGAAGATAGAGAACCATGTAGGAGGCCCCCCTCTATTACCAGGACCACCACAGATCTCAGCACTGTAATCACTAACGTAGAGGCTGGAAAAGAGAGAATCATGTTGGAGGCTCCCCCTGTATTACCTGGACCACCACAGATCTCAGCACTATAATCACTGATGTAGAGGCAGAAGAAGAGAGAACCATGTTGGAGGCTCCCCCTGTATTACCTGGACCACCACACATCTCAGCACTGTAATCACTGATATAGAGGGAGGAAGATAGAGAACCATCATCATCATTTATTTATATAGCGCCACTAATTACGCAGCGCTGTACAGAGAACTCATTCACATCAGTCCCTGCCCCATTGGAGCTTACAGTCTAAATTCCCTAATATAGACACACACTCACACACAGACAGACAGGGAGACAGACAAAGAGGGAGAGACTAGGGTTAAATTTGATAGCAACCAATTAACCTACCAGTATGTTTTTGGAGTGTTGGAGGAAACCGGAGGACCCGGAGGAAACCCACGCAAACACAGGGAGAACATACAAACTCCACACAGATAAGGCTATGGTCGGGAATTGAACTCATGACCCCAGTGCTGGGAGGCAGAAGTGTTAACCACTACACCAATGTGCTGCCCTACTATGTCCAACCATGTTGGAGGCTCCCCCTGTATTACCTGGACAACCACAGATCTCAGCACTGTAATCAATGATATAGAGGCAGAAGATAGAGAACCATGTTGGAGGCTCCCCCTGTATTACCTGGACCACCACACATCTCAGCACTGTAATCACTGATGTAGAGGCAGAAGAAGAGAGAACCATGTTGGAGGCTCCCCCTGTATTACCTGGACCACCACAGATCTCAGCACTGTAATCACTGATGTAGAGGCAGAAGAAGAGAGAACCATGTTGGAGGCTCCCCCTGTATTACCTGGACCACCACAGATCTCAGCACTGTAATCACTGATGTAGAGGCAGAAGAAGAGAGAGAACCATGTTGGATTCTCCCCCTGCATTACCTGGACCACCACAGTTCTCAGCACTGTAATCACTGATGTAGAGGCAGAAGAAGAGAGAAAATCATGTTGGATTCTCCCCCTGCATTACCTGGACCACCACAGATCTCAGCACTGTAATCACTGATGTAGAGACAGAAGAAGAGAGAACCATGTTGGATTCTCCCCCTGCATTACCTGGACCACCACAGATCTCAGCACTGTAATCACTGATGTAGAGGCAGAAGAAGAGAGAACCATGTTGGAGGCCCCCCTGTATTACCTGGACCACCACAGATCTCAGCACTGTAATCACTGATGTAGAGGCAGAAGAAGAGAGAGAACCATGTTGGATTCTCCCCCTGCATTACCTGGACCACCACACATCTCAGCACTGTAATCACTGATGTAGAGGGAGGAAGATAGAGAACCATCATCATCATTTATTTATATAGCACCACTAATTACGCAGCGCTGTACAGAGAACTCATTCACATCAGTCCCTGCCCCATTGGAGCTTACAGTCTAAATTCCCTAATATAGACACACACTCACACACAGACAGACAGGGAGACAGACAAAGAGGGAGAGACTAGGGTTAAATTTGATAGCAACCAATTAACCTACCAGTATGTTTTTGGAGTGTTGGAGGAAACCGGAGGACCCGGAGGAAACCCACGCAAACACAGGGAGAACATACAAACTCCACACAGATAAGGCCATGGTCGGGAATTGAACTCATGACCCCAGTGCTGGGAGGCAGAAGTGTTAACCACTACACCAATGTGCTGCCCTACTATGTCCAACCATGTTGGAGGCTCCCCCTGTATTAACTGGAGAACCACAGATCTCAGCACTGTAATCAATGATATAGAGGCAGAAGATAGAGAACCATGTTGGAGGCTCCCCCTGTATTACCTGGACCACCACACATCTCAGCACTGTAATCACTGATGTAGAGGCAGAAGAAGAGAGAACCATGTTGGAGGCTCCCCCTGCATTACCTGGACCACCACAGATCTCAGCACTGTAATCACTGATGTAGAGGCAGAAGAAGAGAGAACCATGTTGGAGGCTCCCCCTGTATTACCTGGACAACCACAGATCTCAGCACTGTAATCACTGATGTAGAGGCAGAAGAAGAGAGAGAACCATGTTGGAGGCTCCCCCTGCATTACCTGGACAACCACAGATCTCAGCACTATAATCACTGATGTAGAGGCAGAAGAAGAGAGAACCATGTTGGAGGCTCCCCCTGTATTACCTGGACCACCACAGATCTCAGCACTGTAATCACTGATGTAGAGGCAGGAAGAGAGAGAACCATGTTGGAATCTCCCCCTGCATTACCTGGACCACCACAGATCTCAGCACTGTAATCACTGATGTAGAGGCAGAAGAAGAGAGAACCATGTTGGAGGCTCCCCCTGTATTACCTGGACCACCACAGATCTCAGCACTGTAATCACTGATGTAGAGGCAGAAGAGAGAGAACCATGTTGGAGGCTCCCCCTGCATTACCTGGACCACCACAGATCTCAGCACTGTAATCACTGATGTAGAGGCAGAAGAAGAGAGAGAACCATGTTGGAGGCTCCCCCTGTATTACCTGGACCACCACACATCTCAGCACTGTAATCACTGATGTAGAGGCAGAAGAAGAGAGAGAACCATGTTGGAGGCTCCCCCTGTATTACCTGGACCACCACACATCTCAGCACTGTAATCACTGATGTAGAGGCAGAAGAAGAGAGAGAACCATGTTGGAGGCTCCCCCTGTATTACCTGGACCACCACAGATCTCAGCACTATAATCACTGATGAAATAAGAATGAGACAGTTATGATCTAACATAATTTTATTAGAAACCGATTAAAGTGGTTCCTGCAGAGAAGATATATATGTATTTACATCATTTTGTATTATTTATGTCTGGTCCCGACAATCATGTCTTCATTCTCATTGGCTACATTAGGAAACAATTCCATCGTAACCCTGTAATCCACACTTCTTGCCCGCTATACGGCAGCCAAATGTAAGCGCCTCCTGCAAAGTCTTACCTGGGAAGAAGGAGGAGAGTAAGAGGAGGAAACTGCTCACAAATTATGTCTGAGAAGGAAGAAAACTTATCACTAAAACTGCCGGGAGACACAGTAATGTCAGTCACCAATGGCTGCTTTATTTCAGTAGCTGCATACACTGCTCCTATCACCAGCTACAACTGTTATCCTTTACCTTATGTATCCAATGTTCCCTCACCTCAGACTGTAAGCTTAGAATACTGTAACAATTTAAAATTTCAATATTTTGTGGTAAGGTCGGAGGATTTATCTATTCAAATGCACAGGAAACAATGAATTAAGTAGTAACTTTTATTATCCAAATTGTTTTCTGTACATGTGCCTGGAAATTACAATAACTCTAAGTATCCGTGCTGTGTGTCCGTGTACTGGAATATATCCAAGTGTCCGTGCTGTGTGTCCATGTGCTGGAATATATCCAAGTGTCTGTGCTGTGTGTCCGTGTGCTGGAATATATCCAAGTGTCTGTGCTGTGTGTCCGTGTACTGGAATATATCCAAGTGTCCGTGCTGTGTGTCCATGTGCTGGAATATATCCAAGTGTCTGTGCTGTGTGTCCATGTGCTGGAATATATCCAAGTGTCTGTGCTGTGTGTCCGTGTGCTGGAATATATCCAAGTGTCTGTGCTGTGTGTCCGTGTACTGGAATATATCCAAGTGTCCGTGCTGTGTGTCCGTGTACTGGAATATATCCAAGTGTCTGTGCTGTGTGTCCATGTGCTGGAATATATCCAAGTGTCTGTGCTGTGTGTCCATGTGCTGGAATATATCCAAGTGTCCGTGCTGTGTGTCCGTGTACTGGAATATATCCAAGTGTCCATGCTGTGTGTCCATGTGCTGGAATATATCCAAGTGTCCGTGCTGTGTGTCCGTGTACTGGAATATATCTAAGTGTCCGTCTGCTGGAATATATCCAAGTGTCTGTGTAATGGAATATATCTAAGTGTCCGTGCTGTGTGTCCGTGTACTGGAATATATCCAAGTGTCCGTCTGCAGGAATATATCCAAGTGTCCGTGCTGTGTGTCCGTGTACAGGAACATATCCAAGTGTCTGTGCTGTATGTCCGTGTACAGGAATATATCCCAAGTGTCCGTGCTGTGTGTCCGTCTGCTGGAATATATCCAAGGGTCCATGCTGTGTGTCCGTGTACACGAATATATACAAGTGTCCATCTGCTGGAATATATCCAAGTGCCTGTGCTCTGTGTCCGTCTGCTGGAATATATCCAAGTGCCTGTGCTCTGTGTCCGTGTGCTGGAATATATCCAAGTGTCCGTGCTGTGTGTCAGTGTGATTATTATATTCATATAAATATATGATATAATCATTTCTGTAGTGTTGTGGATTCTCTAAACATAATCTTCTTATTTTCCAACATAATCCATTGGAATAATACAGATAATTGCACCCTAGTATTCCTTATGGATTAATTTGCTGTACAAGATTGAGGAGCTGATGAGTGTGGCAGAAGATAAAGAGAGAGCAGGGCTACACCTGTTTCTAAATGGGCAGTGTCCTCTACAGTCTATAATCAGTTGTGGGCAAAACCTTTATTGTCCGAAAAGTTACTTAATCATCCTGAAATTGTCAATAAAGAAATGAGAGTACAAATGTTAATAAATAGAATTCCTAACGTTCAAATAGTCATTTCTCCATATCCCAGTGTTTGCAAAAGTATTTTTCAAAGCAAATGTTCAAGAAAATCTCCTTGTTGTTGAGGTATAATGTAACACAGATGTCATTGTTGAGTTTTTGAGGGAGTATATAACGTTACATATCCACTTTGTCCAATAGTATTTACACTGCATGGGCTGCTTCTCCTCCCTGTTGTGAATGCAGATCATTCAAACTCAAACCATTATTCTAAAAATAAAATAAAACAATTCATACTACTAACTACTAGGGTGCAGTTGTGTTCATCTTGTCACACCAAATGCTTAATAGTGTGTTATACACAATAAAAATGGTCTAAAAGGTTAATAAACTTTACAGAAGTCCCAGCGTGTGTTTTGGAGCAGTTTTGCTGCAACATAATTAAGCGGTCTGAAAGCTTAGTACTATATAGTATAGCAAATGCTTGTTGCAGTAGTCAGTGTAGTAGTATTGGTGAGTTGGATGAATATTAATACCAACGCTTTTCAGCTGCCCGATTGAAGCCTTCCTCAGGGATCGCCCAGCGGGCTTGATATAGGACTGTAGCTCCTCCCACTTTGGTTTCATTGGTGGATGCTATAATCATAATTGGTATAGTTATTGCCCACTTAGAAAAGTGTGTAGCGCTGATCTTTCTGTAGTAATCCATTGGCAGAAATGGAACGGACCGGACAGCCCCCGAGACGCTACCGACGTGAAATGAATGAATGTACAGTAAGTCCACCTACTTAATAGATGGGTAACCAATCAGGAGCAGGTGTCTGTGTAGATCTACTACTATATGGACAGGGGCCTCTTACTGTATTATTGTGATACAAGTTGCTGTTTCTCCCAGTATGTAAATCTGCCACATACACCATAAACCGGTAGGCGTTGTACCCTTACTAATTCAGTATCATTGTGAGGAAACACAAGAAACAACGTTTATAGGAACGTCTTTAAATTACTGTTATAAATATTGCTAACTTGATTGATATGTGACTATATTTTATTGATAAATCACATGGTGACTACTTACCGTTAGACAAAGCGTATATGACGGAAGCGTTAAACGTATCTCCAGCCCCTAATGTGTCCACAATGGTCTCAGGGGGAAAGGAGGAAGAATGAATGATGCAGCCATCTGGACCCAGAGCGTCAGCTCCTTTGTCTGCCCAGGCACAGACCAGGTACGCCCTGAGAAGACAGAGATAAGATCATGGGAAACTCCTAATATATAGACTCCACCATGCGGTATCCCAATTATTACTAATAGTAGTATTAGTACAAATGGGTAGAATAGTCCTTGATAAGGGATTATCAATAGCACGGAGGGGGGTAGGAAATGGGTAGGATAGCGGGGAGGAGGGGCAGTATAGCCTGTAGAGGTGGGTAGAATAACAGTGGGGGGGGGGCAGTATAGCCTGTAGGGGTGGGTAGAATAGTAGGTGGGGGGAGCAGTATAGCCTGTAGGGGTGGGTAGAATAGCAGTGGGGGGGGGGGGGGGGGGGTATAGCCTGTAGGGGTGGGCAGAATAGCAGTGGGGGGGGGCAGTATAGCCTGTAGGGGTGGGTAGAATAGCAGTGGGGGGAGCAGTATAGCCTGTAGGGGTGGGTAGAATAGCAGTGGGGGGGGGGTATAGCCTGTAGGGGTGGGTAGAATAGCAGTGGGGGGGGCAGTATAGACTGTAGGGGTGGGTAGAATAGTAGGTAGGGGGAGCAGTATAGCCTGTAGGGGTGGGTAGAATAGCAGGTGGGGGGGGGGGGGCAGTATAGCCTGTAGGGGTGGGTAGAATAGCAGGTGGGGGGGCAGTATAGCCTGTAGGGGTGGGTAGAATAGCAGTGGGGGGGGGACAGTATAGCCTGTAGGGGTGGGTAGAATAGCAGTGGGGGGAGCAGTATAGCCTGTAGGGGTGGGTAGAATAGCAGGTGGGCGGGGGGGGTATAGCCTGTAGGGGTGGGTAGAATAGCAGGTGGGGGGGGGCAGTATAGCCTGTAGGGGTGGGTAGAATAGCAGTGGGGGGGGGGCAGTATAGCCTGTAGGGGTGGGTAGAATAGCAGTGGGGGGGGGGGGGGGAGTATAGCCTGTAGGGGTGGGTAGAATAGCAGTGGGGGGGGGCAGTATAGCCTGTAGGGGTGGGTAGAATAGCAGGTGGGGGGGGCAGTATAGCCTGTAGGGGTGGGTAGAATAGCAGTGGGGGGGGAGTATAGCCTGTAGGGGTGGGTAGAATAGCAGTTGGGGGGGCGCAGTATAGCCTGTAGGGGTGGGTATAATAGCAGTGGGGGGGGGGGAGTATAGCCTGTAGGGGTGGGTAGAATAGTAGGTGGGGGGAGCAGTATAGCCTGTAGGGGTGGGTAGAATAGCAGTGGGGGGGCAGTATAGCCTGTAGGGGTGGGTAGAATAGTAGGTGGGGGGAGCAGTATAGCCTGTAGGGGTGGGTAGTAGAATAGCAGTGGGGGGGCAGTATAGCCTGTAGGGGTGGGTAGAATAGCAGTGGGGGGGGGCAGTATAGCCTGTAGGGGTGGGTAGAATAGCAGTGGGGGGGGGCAGTATAGCCTGTAGGGGTGGGTAGAATAGCAGTGGGGGGGGGGGGGGGCAGTATAGCCTGTAGGGGTGGGTAGAACAGCAGTGGGGGGGGGGGGCAGTATAGCCTGTAGGGGTGGGTAGAATAGCAGTGGGGGGGGGGCAGTATAGCCTGTAGGGGTGGGTAGAATAGCAGTGGGGGGGGGGCAGTATAGCCTGTAGGGGTGGGTAGAATAGCAGTGGGGGGGGGGGCAGTATAGCCTGTAGGGGTGGGTATAATAGCAGTGGGGGGGGGGAGTATAGCCTGTAGGGGTGGGTAGAATAGCAGTGGGGGGGCAGTATAGCCTGTAGGGGTGGGTAGAATAGCAGTGGGGGGGGCAGTATAGCCTGTAGGGGTGGGTAGAATAGCAGTGGGGGGGGCAGTATAGCCTGTAGGGGTGGGTAGAATAGCAGTGGGGGGGGCAGTATAGCCTGTAGGGGTGGGTAGAATAGCAGTGGGGGGGGGGGCAGTATAGCCTGTAGGGGTGGGTAGAATAGCAGTGGGGGGGGGCAGTATAGCCTGTAGGGGTGGGTATAATAGCAGTGGGGGGGGGGGGGGAGTATAGCCTGTAGGGGTGGGTAGAATTGCAGGTGGGGGGGCAGTATAGCCTGTAGGGGTGGGTAGAATAGCAGTGGGGGGGGCAGTATAGCCTGTAGGGGTGGGTAGAATAGCAGTGGGGGGGGCAGTATAGCCTGTAGGGGTGGGTAGAATAGCAGTGGGGGGGGGGCAGTATAGCCTGTAGGGGTGGGTAGAATAGCAGTGGGGGGGGGCAGTATAGCCTGTAGGGGTGGGTAGAATAGCAGTGGGGGGGGCAGTATAGCCTGTAGGGGTGGTTATAATAGCAGTGGGGGGGGGGGGAGTATAGCCTGTAGGGGTGGGTAGAATTGCAGATGGGGGGGCAGTATAGCCTGTAGGGGTGGGTAGAATAGCAGTGGGGGGCAGTATAGCCTGTAGGGGTGGGTAGAATAGCAGTGGGGGGCAGTATAGCCTGTAGGGGTGGGTAGAATAGCAGTGGGGGGGGGGGCAGTATAGCCTGTAGGGGTGGGTAGAATAGCAGTGGGGGGGGGGCAGTATAGCCTGTAGGGGTGGGTAGAATAGCAGTGGGGGGGGGGGGGCAGTATAGCCTGTAGGGGTAGGTAGAATAGCAGTGGGGGGGGGCAGTATAGCTTGTAGGGGTAGGTATAATAGCAGTGGGGGGGGCAGTATAGCCTGTAGGGGTGGGTAGAATAGCAGTGGGGGGGGCAGTATAGCCTGTAGGGGTGGGTAGAATAGCAGTGGGGGGGGGGCAGTATAGCCTGTAGGGGTGGGTAGAATTGCAGATGGGGGGGCAGTATAGCCTGTAGGGGTGGGTAGAATAGCAGTGGGGGGCAGTATAGCCTGTAGGGGTGGGTAGAATAGCAGTGGGGGGCAGTATAGCCTGTAGGGGTGGGTAGAATAGCAGTGGGGGGGGGGGGCAGTATAGCCTGTAGGGGTGGGTAGAATAGCAGTGGGGGGGGGGCAGTATAGCCTGTAGGGGTGGGTAGAATAGCAGTGGGGGGGGGGGGGCAGTATAGCCTGTAGGGGTAGGTAGAATAGCAGTGGGGGGGGGGCAGTATAGCTTGTAGGGGTAGGTATAATAGCAGTGGGGGGGGCAGTATAGCCTGTAGGGGTGGGTAGAATAGCAGTGGGGGGGGCAGTATAGCCTGTAGGGGTGGGTAGAATAGCAGTGGGGGGGGGGCAGTATAGCCTGTAGGGGTGGGTAGAATAGCAGTGGGGGGGGGGGGCAGTATAGCCTGTAGGGGTAGGTATAATAGCAGTGGGGGGGGGGGCAGTATAGCCTGTAGGGGTGGGTAGAATAACAGTGGGGGGGGGGGGGAGTATAGCCTGTAGGGGTGGGTAGAATACAGTGCGGGGGGCAGTATAGCCTGTAGGGGTGGGTAGAATAGCAGTGGGGGGAGCAGTATAGCCTGTAGGGGTGGGTAGAGTAGCAGTGGGGGGGGGGCAGTATAGCCTGTAGGGGTGGGTAGAATAGCAGGGGGGGCAGTATAGCCTGTAGGGGTGGGTAGAATAGCAGTGGGGGGAGCAGTATAGCCTGTAGGGGTGGGTAGAGTAGCAGTGGGGGGGGCAGTATAGCCTGTAGGGGTGGGTAGAATAGCAGTGGGGGGGGGGGCAGTATAGCCTGTAGGGGTGGGTAGAATAGCAGTGTGGGGGGGGGAGTATAGCCTGTAGGGGTGGGTAGAATAGCAGTGGGGGGGGGCAGTATAGCCTGTAGGGGTGGGTAGAATAGCAGTGGGGGGGGAGTATAGCCTGTAGGGGTGGGTAGAATTGCAGGTGGGGGGGCAGTATAGCCTGTAGGGGTGGGTAGAATAGCAGTGTGGGGGGGGGGGGGAGTATAGCCTGTAGGGGTGGGTAGAATAGCAGTGTGGGGGGGGAGTATAGCCTGTAGGGGTGGGTAGAATAGCAGTGGGGGGGGGGGGGGCAGTATAGCCTGTAGGGGTGGGTAGAATAGTAGTGGGGGGGCAGTATAGCCTGTAGGGGTGGGTAGAATAGCAGTGGGGGGGGCAGTATAGCCTGTAGGGGTGGGTATAATAGCAGTGGGGGGGGGGGGCAGTATAGCCTGTAGGGGTGGGTAGAATAGCAGTGTGGGGGGGCAGTATAGCCTGTAGGGGTGGGTAGAATACAGTGCGGGGGGCAGTATAGCCTGTAGGGGTGGGTAGAATAGCAGTGGGGGGAGCAGTATAGCCTGTAGGGGTGGGTAGAATAGCAGGGGGGGGCAGTATAGCCTGTAGGGGTGGGTAGAATAGCAGTGGGGGGAGCAGTATAGCCTGTAGGGGTGGGTAGAGTAGCAGTGGGGGGGGGCAGTATAGCCTGTAGGGGTGGGTAGAATAGCAGTGGGGGGGCAGTATAGCCTGTAGGGGTGGATAGAATAGCAGTGGGGGGGGGGGGCAGTATAGCCTGTAGGGGTGGGTAGAATAGCAGTGGGGGGGGGGCAGTATAGCCTGTAGGGGTGGGTAGAATAGCAGTGGGGGGGGGGGCAGTATAGCCTGTAGGGGTGGGTAGAATAGCAGTGGGGGGGGGCAGTATAGCCTGTAGGGGTGGGTAGAATAGCAGTGGGGGGGGGAGTATAGCCTGTAGGGGTGGGTAGAATAGCAGTGGGGGGGGGGGCGCAGTATAGCCTGTAGGGGTAGGTAGAATAGCAGTGGGGGGGGGCAGTATAGCTTGTAGGGGTGGGTAGAATAGCAGTGGGGGGGGGCAGTATAGCCTGTAGGGGTGGGTAGAATAGCAGTGGGGGGGGGCAGTATAGCCTGTAGGGGTGGGTAGAATAGCAGTGGGGGGGGGCAGTATAGCCTGTAGGGGTGGGTAGAATAGCAGTGGGGGGGGGGGGGCAGTATAGCCTGTAGGGGTGGGTAGAATAGCAGGTGGGGGGGGGCAGTATAGCCTGTAGGGGTGGGTAGAATAGCAGGTGGGGGGGGGGGGCAGTATAGCCTGTAGGGGTGGGTAGAATAGCAGGTGGGGGGGGGCAGTATAGCCTGTAGGGGTGGGTAGAATAGCAGACAAGGTGCTATCAGGGAGCTCTTGCAGGTTTGAAGGATGGGGAAGTTCTTCTTGTACAAGGGAGAGGGAGCACATATGTGTGTGTGTGTGTGTGTGTGTGTGGATACTGTAACCCTCTCTGCCGCACAGCTGGTCTACCTGGTACCAAGGTTCAAAATCACCCAGGCAAATATCCGAAATATAATAAATAGGTTTATTTAAGAAAATGGCAGCACCAAACAGCAATAAACATATTTAAACAATAACCTGCAACAAATAACACTACAGTCTGGCACAGACAACATACAGGGTATAACCTCACTGTCACGCCGGAGGATCTGACTGTACCCAGACTGGGTGGTGTCTCTGGAGCTGGACTGGTAACAACAGACACAAAGCTGGGGAGTCTGATTATGTTCCTTTGCATGTAGGTGAAAGGACAGGAACAGGTGGTGATAGACTAGCAGAGGAGACCAGGCAGGAACTGAATTACTGAACTGGGATGGAACCGAAATGCTGGAACTGGAGTGCTGGATGACGGAACAGGAACGGAACTGTTAATGTTGGAACCGGACCTGAATGCGGTCTCAACAGAAACAACCAAAAGGATTTCAGACTGCCAGGTTGGCGTCTGAAAAACAACGTTGCTCCCGGAAGTCCTTTTATAGTAGTTGATGATTCCTAATTGGAGACTGCGGTCAGCTGGGCAGAAGTAGCACTCTGACTGAGATGGATCAGGTGACTATATCCAAGATGGCAGCTCCCATGGACTGGTTTTGGAGGAAAACCTGAAGTGGAGGCTGCTATGCGGATTGCCTAGGAGGAATCATGTGACCCAATCCAAGATGGCAGTGCCCATACCCTGATTCTGGCGTGATCTCTGGAGTGGAGACAGACTGGACAGAGAGGCCTGAGGGCCGCAGGGAGGTAAGTGACAGGACCCGAGAGCCTGGTGTGTGACACTCACCAGTTTCCTAGCCACTCTCAGAGGGTGCCGTCTATCCAAACTTCTCCTGGCTACCAGTAAGGTAGTGGTCCTGAGTCAATGTCACTCCGCTTTTGGCGGACACACAGCTCCCTAAGACCTAGAGAGAGTAGATCAGGACAAAGGCAGTACTCCAAGGACCGATTGTCCCTTTCCTGTCAGGGCAGAGGCCGAGGCCTCAACGCCAGCCTGACTTCAGCTATAACTCGGTAGTGAATGCCCATTTACTGTTTTATTGAGCTTATTTGTAGTGGCAGAAATTACCTTCTCAGGACCTGTCTGATTGGTCCTTTTCTTTGTTTATTTTTTCACAGATAGCAGATGATTTGCTCTTTATACAATTAGGGACAGGTATTGTTCTGTGGCTGCACAGCAGAGATTGTTTAAACAGGAGCAACCACACCAACAATTTCTTGAACACTTCTCTGCGTGTCTCTCTTACTTCTTATCTACTGATATCCCCACCATCATCATGGGTGATTTCAACATCCCTATTTCTAATCCACGTCCCAATGCTGCTTCCAAACTACTCTCTCTAACCTCCTCCCTCGGCCTCTCCCAGTGGATTGAATCCGCTACTCATCAGGATGGCCACTGTCTTCATCTTGTTTTCTCTAGACCAGGCCTGTCCAACCTGCGGCCCTCCAGATGATGTGAAACTACAAGTCCCAGCATGCCCTTCCAGCTATTAACAGGTTGTCTACTGGCAAAGCATGCTGGGGCTTGTAGTTTCACAACACCTGGAGGGCCGCAGGTTGGACAGGCCTGCTCTAGACTATGCTCAGTTTCTCATTTTCTTTAACACTACTTCTCCCTCTCGGATCATCACCTTATTAGCTACGTGCTCACCCCCAGTTCTTTAAACTCCCTGCTGTCAACCTCCTCCAAACCTCCTCACACCCGCAGGAATTTTGATTGATTTTAACAGTTTTCCACCTCTCTTCAACAATTTCTCTCCCCAATTTCTACATTCACCTCCCCTGATCTGGCGGTTCCTCATTTTCATCATATCCTAGCAACTGCCCTTGATCAAGTGGCTCCAAGGACACTACATACTCCGTGTAGACTTCCCTATCAACCGTGGTACACTACAGTAACACAAACTCTACAAAAACTTTCTAGTAAAGCAGAACGTCACTGACGTAAATCTTGCAGCTCTAATGATTTCATCACATATACTTCTATCTACCACTCCTATAGAAATGCTCTGGACACTGCAAAACAAACATACTTCCAATCTCTCATCTATGCTCAGACTTCTAACCCCAAACGCTTTTTGACACATTTTAAATCTCTTCTCAATCCCCCCACCCCAAGTCCTTCAACTACCATCAGTGCCCAGGATCTTTTTTTCTATTTCAAGGACAAAATTGATAAGATCAGACTTGAAATGATATCATCTCCCTTGACAAGCAATCGGCTCAATTCCCTTGTAGCACCCTCTGACACTCTCTCTTCATTTGATCCCACAAATGAAGAGGAAGTTTCTAATCTCTTCTCATCTTCCTACTCTACCTCCTGTCCTCTTGATCCCATTCCCTCACAAATTAGTATGTCCCTGTCTCCTGTGCTCATTCCCCCTCTAACTAAAATCTGTAATCTATCTCTTTCTACTGGTATTTTTCCATCTATATTCAAGCAAGCAGTGATTACTCCCATTTAAAAAAAAATAAATTCTGACTCAAACTCTCTTGCAAATTACCGCCCCATCTCCCAGCTCCCAGCTCCCGTGCCCCTCCAAGCTTCTCGAGAGAATTGCCTACACTCGCCTCACACACTTTCTTACAGCAAGCAACCTGTTGGATCCTCTCAGTCAGACTTTCGTTCTCAATACTCCACAGAGACTGCGCTGACCAAGGTTGTCGATGATTTGATCACAGCAAAATGTAAATACCATTACTCTCTCCTAATTCTGCTGGATCTCTCTGCTGCATGTCACACCGTTGACCACTCTCTCATAAAAACGCTGCAATCCCTAGGTCTCGAAGACACTGTCCTATCCTGGTTCTCATCCTACCTATCTAATCGCTCTTTCAGTGTTAATTTCTCTGGAGCCACCTCTGCTCCGCTTCCCCTATCAGTTGGAGTTCCACAAGGCTCAGTCCTAGGTCCTCTGCTATTCTCTATCTACACCACTTCTCTTGATAAACTAATAAGTTCCTTTGGATTTCAGTATCATCTCTATGCAGATGATACAAAAATACACAAATTTATCTATCCTCTCCTCATCTTTCACCATCTGTGGTGTCTCACGTTACTGACTGTCTTTCTGCCATTTCATCTTGGATGTTTTCTCGCCAACTCAAACTCAATCTTTCAAAAACTGAATTAATAATATTCCCACCCAAAAACAGAAGCTTCCTGCCTGACATTTCTATTTCTGTTGATAACAGGACCAGAAGTCCCACCCCGCAAGCTCGCTGCCTAGGTGTAATCCTTGACTCACAACTGTCGTTTAGTCCCCACATCAACTATATATCTAAATCCTGCTACATACATCTAAAGAACTTGTTCCAGAATACACACATATCTCACACAAGACACTGCAAAAACCTTAATTCATGCACTCATCATCTCCCGCATTGGCTTATTGCAATTCCCTCCTTACTGGTCTTCCCAAAGTCATAATTGAATCCGTACAATCTATTTTGCACACAGCGGCTAGATTGATTTTCCTTGCAAACCGTTCTTCCTCTGCTGAGCCACTCTGTCAGTCTCTACATTGGTTGCCTGTATTTCAACGAATCCAATATAGAATTCTTATACTAACCTGCAAGGCCGTCAACAAAATTGCATGACATACATTTCCTCACTGGTCTCAAAATATCTTCCTACTCTACACCTTCGTTCCGCACAAGATCTACGTCTCTCCTCCACTCTCATCACATCCTCCCATTCTCGGTTACAGGATTTTTTTTGAGCTGCACCCACCTCTTCAGACAAGCTTATGATATTCCTCATCATCATCTTAATCTATCTATATATATATATATATATATATATATATATATATATATATATATATTTTGCTTGTCAAGGGAGATGACAAGATGACATCACTTAAATGGGATCAATATATATATATATATATATATATATATATATATATATATATATATATATAAATATCCATCAGCATAGGGCTCTGTACTGTATACTAACCATCAGCATAGGGCTCTGTACTGTATACTAACCACCAGCATAGGGCTCTGTACTGTATACTAACCATCAGCATAGGGCTCTGTACTGTATACTAACCACCAGCACAGGGCTGATGGTACAGTACATTGTCTTTCCTCCCTCTCGTACCTCCTTCCCCTCTGACCTCTCTATCACTGTTGACAACTCATCTATCTCCCCTGTTCCCCAACTCCGCTGCCTAGGTGTCATCCTCGACTCCTCTCTCTCCTTTGCCCCTCACATTCACTCTCTCGCCAAATCCTGCCGTTTCCAGCTTCACAACATTGCACGCATTCGGCCCTTCAACTCCCAGGATGCCACTAAGTCTCTCGTCCACTCTCTGATTATCTCCCGCTTGGACTACTGCAACCTTCTCCTTATCGGCCTCCCCCTCTCTCATCTCGCTCCCCTTAGATCTGTACTTAACGCCGCTGCTAGGCTTATCTTCCTCTCTCGCCGTTCCACCTCTGTCTCCCCACTCTACCAAGCCCTTCACTGGCTCCCCTTCCCCTACAGAATCCTTTTCAAGCTCCTCACTCTGACTTACAAGGCCCTCGCCAACTCCACTGCTCTCTACATCTCTATTCACACTCCCTCCCGCCCACTGCAATCGTCCAACGATCGTCGCCTCTCTTCCCCTCTGATTACCTCCTCTCACGCACGTATCCAAGACTTCTCCCGCGCCGCTCCCCTCCATTGGAACAAGCTCCCCCGCTCCATCAGAACTTCCCCTAATCTGTCCTCTTTCAAACGAACATTAAAAACCCACCTTTTCCTTAAAGCCTTCCAGTCTCATGCCTAAACTCCCACCGGTCGGCTACCTCTCTTTCTCATCCCTTCTTCCCTTCTCCCCCTTCCTCGACTCCGTCTCCGTTTCTCCCGTCTCTCCGTCTCATCCATGTGTCTGTCTGTCTTCCCCTCCCTTTAGATTGTTCGCTCCTTTGAACAGGGCTCTCCTACCTTCTGTTTCCATCACTTTAACTGCGCTCTCCAGCTACTCAGCTCTCCTCCTCTCAGTCCCTCTGCCCTCTGTCTCCTCTCGCTTCTCTCCGCTCCCCTCAGTGACTCTAAACCTGTCATCCGTGCCCACCCTCTTGGGCTATAGTTACCTGCCTGTACTCACTTTTCCCCTCCCTCCCTCTCTTTCATGCTGTGCCTGAGCCCCCAGAGTTATAGTGCTTACTGTTACTTGTACTGTGCTGTTTCCCCTTGTACTGTGCCATTGTTTGTCCTTGTACGGCGCTACGGATACTTTGTGGCGCCCTATAAATAAAAATTAGTAATAATAATAATAATCCATATATATGCACATACAAATATACACACACACACACACACACACACACACACACATACATACATACACACATACACACACACACACAACTGATAGGGGAGGACTTGCCTGTAAAAGTTGTGTGCAGGTAAGAGCCAACCCAGCTAACAAGTATTGCAATTGATCATGCTAGGACTGGTCAGAAGGGAACACTGTGGCATGAGTTGGTTAGCTTAACATATACTGCAATAATGTATCCCTGTTTTTAATAATTCAACATAGTTAAAACAACATTAATTGTGTATCTGCAGAGTATCTCTGTTTCTTTCTTTATACAATGTGGGCAACCGCCCTTAAACCCCAGTTTGTACAATACAGAGCCCTATGCTGGTGGTTAGTATACAATACAGAGCCTTATACTGGTGGTTAGTATACAGTACAGAGCCCTGTGCTGGTGGTTAGTATACAGTACAGAGCCCTACGCTGATGGTTAGTATACAGTACAGAGCCCTGTGCTGGTGGTTAGTATACAGTACAGAGCCCTATGCTGATGGTTTCTATACAATACAGAGCCTTATGCTGGTGGTTAGTATACAGTACAGAGCCCTGTGCTGGTGGTTAGTATACAGTACAGAGCCCTACGCTGATGGTTAGTATACAGTACAGAGCCCTGTGCTGGTGGTTAGTATACAGTACAGAGCCCTATGCTGGTGGTTAGTATACAGTACAGAGCCCTATGCTGGTGGTTAGTATACAGTACAGAGCCCTATGCTGGTGGTTGGTATACAGTACAGAGCCCTGTGCTGGTGGTTAGTATACAGTACAGAGCCCTATGCTGGTGGTTAGTATACAGTACAGAGCCCTATGCTGGTGGTTAGTATACAGTACAGAGCCCTATGCTGGTGGTTGGTATACAGTACAGAGCCCTGTGCTGGTGGTTGGTATACAGTACAGAGCCCTATTCTGGTGGTTAGTATACAGTACAGAGCCCTGTGCTGGTGGTTAGTATACAGTACAGAGCCCTATGCTGGTGGTTGGTATACAGTACAGAGCCCTGTGCTGGTGGTTAGTATACAGTACAGAGCCCTATGCTGGTCGTTAGTATACAAAACAGAACCCTATGCTGGTGGTTAGTACACAATATAGACCCCTATGGCGGTTGCTAGTATACAATACAGAGGCCTGTCTGTTGTTTAGTATTAATAAAGACCTAGCTCCTGGATACTAGAACATATAAAGACTCCTCTCACTGTCAGTCTGAGGTTTGGGCTACTAGTAGGCAGGAATCACCAATAATATAAAAAAAGTTTATACCATAAAAATTTAGAAGAATAGAAAATGAACATGAGGCAGCGATATACAGAGAAAGTATTCATGGGACAAGGAGCAAAGGACTGAATATATACAGATGAAGAAATAATAAATGCAGTGTGAATAAACGTATCTGTACCCAGAATGATATACATATGTAACTAGAGGTAAACTGCTGGCTAGAACATGGCTCTGTAACATTACTCTTACGGACGTCACCTTACCTGTCTTACTATCTGAGAAGACAGGTACAAAAACATCTAAGGCCTATTCTCCGCTCTGTGTTCTGTCTAGAAAGTACTGCAGCAAACCATGAGAAAGATCGGCGTCAATAATCTGAATCACTAATGCCAAAGAAGAGTAAAGATGACAATTATAACATAGAAATATATAGTAACATATAAAACTATATATTATTGAGTTACACTTCTGCTGCTTAAAAGGGATTCACGTGACAGTTCACTCAGTCTGGTGTGCAAACAACACTCACGTTGGCACACGCTCCCTGTGTGATTGTAAGCTCTCTCACCAACAGGGCTCTTTCTACACTTTGTATAAATACCTGCATTTATTTTGTCACCTTGTATGTTTCTGTTTTCCCCACTATACGGCCCTGCAGAGTACTTACAAAAGCGACAATAATAATAAAATTACATATAGTGAAAAGATATGACTTACCCCTTTTGCACACGTGGGTACAGTCCAACAACAGCGTCAGCTGCAGAATTATACCCCAAATATCTGGCTACGTCCTTACTGACAAACACCTGTAAAGACATAAAACAGGACGTATACGTAACCAGTGTGACATATATAGCTCCAGCCTCACAGTCTGCTCTTTTCATATGTTTATTGCAGAATGTGGGTATTGATTCAACTACCCCAAGTGATTCTAATGCTGTATCATTTGAGCTACTCCACCGCACTATGCACCCCCTCGCCCGTCTGTCCTAATATCCACTTTTCACTCCCACCTCACAATTTTGCCTAAGAACACAGCCATGAATAAAGAATGGAACCAAAACATCCTCCAAGAGCAACTTCTCCCAACCATCCAAGAACAGTTTGATGATGAACAATACAGAGAACCCACTAGGGGTTAATGGTGCACACTAGAGACCACACAGGGATAAAACCTGATAAAATTGGTTAAAATAATTTGGAAAAAAGTAAGGAAAAACCAATATTAATCAGACTCCTTAGCTGCTGCAAACCCGTGGTGGATTGCTTACTCCCAGCAGAGGTGGTCAGATACACAGAGAAACACAGATTAGCGTCGCGCTGCTGGAAGTCTGAAGAGTTATATACAGAAATATATATAAAAATAACCCGATATCACAGGGATTCTCCTGAGAAGCGAAGAGAGGCCTCCACAGTAATACAGATAATGTTGGAATCCTTTAAATGCAGAGGTTATCCTGAAGACCTCTTAGAACATGCGCTTTCTTTGGATAGAGGAAGGTTACTTGCACATACTAATAATAAAAAATCTAAAAATAATGATCTATATGTAAATAATAAGACACCAGCTTTCGTATCTAAATATAACTCTAAATCAATGCATATTACTAAAATAATTAAAACGAATTTTGACCTACTTAAATTGGACAAAATCTTATGTGACTGTATTGAAGAGAAGCCCACTGTCATTTTTAGCAAAAACTTGGACCTTAAAAGAATATTGGCACCTAGCTGTCTGACTCCAATAACAGCTGGCTATCTAAACCACCCGACAGTCTGTCTGACTTGTAAGCATATTGTCAATAAATCCAAAATCGTTAAATCTAACCATACTGGTGTCACGTTTCCAATTAAAGGGTTCATAAACTGTGATAGTACCTATGTAGTGTATGTACTGGAATGCGGGTGTAAGCTTCAGTACGTGGGGAGAACTACAAGGTCTTTAAAAGCACGTTTCAGAGAGCATTGGAGGAACATCTGTAATAAAGTACAAAATCACGCTTTTCTAAACTCTGTTTGTGTGAATCCGGATCTTCAAGCTGAAAACTCGAAGTCCAACTGGCCTGAACGGATGTTCCCATAATGCTCTTAGAGCACGTTTACCATTGTTGCGTGAATCATTGTTATTGGTATTAGGTCCATGAATTAGAGACCCGTGTTTCTGTGTCTGTATGTACATGTGTGTCTATGTACACATATGTGTATATTTATTTATATATATATATATATATATATATATATATATATATATATATGTACGCCTGTGTCTATGTGTATTTATACCAATGTAATATCCTTTTAATGAGGCCTGTACACCCATCTGATACTCTGTTGAAATAATATTCTAAGGATTGCTATGAGGGGTTATCTGTCTATCTATACATGATTCTTTATGAGAACTTAGATCTGGTGATATCTCTAACAAATGGGAGTTAACATACCCATATATACCTTATAGGAGTTTATGTACATATATGTCTTTAAACCCTAGGTGGGATTCCCTGACCCCTCTTTCTTTTTTCTCTATATATAGATATTTTTATATCTGTATTAGACCTTTGATTCAGTGGCTCCGCTTGGTGTCTGTGTCTCTACGCCGATTATTTATGTTTATGTATATTTTTAGTTTTACTTTGTAGTATTTTTTGCTATTTATATATTTTATAATCTATGTTTGTTGTGTTAATTTATATATCTGCATTTTATTCTTATGGAGAAACGATTGGATCTGATCAGGTTAATTTGTAACTGTGCGGGCAGGTTTACTTAGTGTATTTCCTGCACATTTCCTATACATTATCATGTCTGTTTTGAAGGGGAGCTTGTTAACCTAAGCATAGTATGGATTACTAAAGTGTATGGACAAGGTGTGTTATCAATCATTACACCTGTTGATTAGCTTCCTATTTAAAGAAGTTTCACTAACCCCACAGCAGCTTTGAGAAAGTGCCTTGTACAGGCACGAAACGCGTCAGAGGGTTCTGTGTTGCATGTCCGGATTCGAGATCAGGGCCGTCTCTTCCATTGGGCATGATGGGCAGGTGCCCGGGGGCCCTGCAGGCAAGGGGGGCCCGTCCAAATCCTGTTTTTTTTTTTTAAATACTTACCTTGCGGTCACATCAGCGGTGATCCGGCTCCCTCCCTGGTCCCCTCTTCCGTGCTGTGTTCGCAGTGAATGCTGGGCGTGATGTCACGCCCCCCATCATTCACTGCAACCACAGCACGGAAGAGGCAGAAGAGACTCAGCGGCGCGGAAAAAAGAAGAGGATCGGACTTAAGGTAAGTTAAGGGGGCCCCTATATATATATATATATAATCACGTTTTTTTTTACATACATATATATTTTTTTTTACACACACACACACACACTATTTATATATATATATTATTTTTTTTAGGGGCCCGGTACACTGCATTGCCCGGGGGCCCATAAAGTAGTTAAGGTGGCCCTGTTCGAGATTACCTTCCATCATATCATCTGTGTTTTTCTTCTACTGGAGATTTGTTTTTCACTTTATTCACCATTGGTTCTGTACGCTCCATCTATGATTGCTGGTTTACGTGAGAAGCATAAATTATTGCTGGCACATTCCTGCCTTAACAGCCGCTTGGATCATGCCACAGCTTGGAGAGAGACATCGTACAAATTGGACCCACGATATACAGCGGAGTTCATGCTGTGCAGGTCCGGCATCTCCGGAGGGAGAAGTATTATACAAGCCGTGTGAGCAGCTCTTCTGACGGACCACCACAAACCAGGTGAATGAGTCACTTACTGTGCTAACGCACACTGCTAATTTGACGGAGGAGGCTGATATATTAGGCAACTAAGTTTTATCTGTTCTCGAAGAGTACAGTTATCATTAGAATCTGTGTATTCTGGATATACCTACATGAACTGGATTTCATGAGTGATGGCCACACTTTTTTCTGGTTATAAATCTGACTGTGTACTCTAATTCATTATACAGCCGCGGTTGTTTTAACTTCAATACTGAAGGCTTTATTCTATCGTTTAACACGTTTATAATTGTTTTAAATTTATAATATTTTTTAGTGTTATGTTATATATGCTATTCCTTCATCGCTAGCTTAAATAAATATCTATATATATACCTATCTGTATTACTGTGGAGGCCTCTCTTCGCTTCTCAGGAGAATCCCGTGATATCAGGTTTTTTTATATATATTTCTGTATATAACTCTTCAGACCTCCAGCAGCTGCGACCCTCATCTGTGTTTCTTTGATGATGAACAATGCCTTTTCCAGCATGATGGAGCACCTTGCAAAAGGGCAAAAGTGATAATGAAGTGGCTCAGGGATCAAAACATTGAACTTTTGGGTCCATGGCCAGGAAACTCCCAAGACCTTAATCCCATTGAGAACTTGTGGTCAATCCTCAAGTGGTGGGTGGACAAACAAAAACCACAAATTCTGACAAACTCCAAGCATTGATTAGGTAAGAATGGGCGGCCATCATTCAGTATGTGGCCCAGAAGTTGATTGACCACATGCCAGGGCGAATTACAGAGGTCTTCAAACATAAGGTTCAACACTGCAAATATTGACTGTTTGCATAAAATTAATGTAATTGTCAATAAAAGCCTTTGACACTTATGAAATGCTTGTAATGTTACTTCAGTATAACATAGCAACATCTGACAAAAACGTCTAAAAACACTGAAGCAGCAAACTGTGTGATAACCAATACTTGTGTCCTTCTCAAAACGTTTGATGATGACTGTAGATCCTGCATGTATAAAGACACCCGTCTAATTTAACAAGATCCCGAGATGAGAGATACTGATCTACAGCCATCTGGTTGACCTAAGGTTAATACCAAGTAGAATTTATAAAGAATTTAATATCACATGCAACCCAAACAAACAGATGTAATGGCGGCCACATACAGACAACCGGCTTGTCACCTGGACCTCATGCCGAAAGGCAGTCTCTTCTGTGGCCTTTTAGTCACAAATCGTTATTGTAAAAAATGTGGAAAAGCCATTGTATGCACATCGTATTTATTGTCTACATCTATGTGAATCTTTGGGTGGGGTTTAGAATGTGATTTTGGTATATAGAGACCTCCATCTCTACTAAGCCTCCTTTATATATGATGGCATTGTGACCTCCATCCTTACCTGGTGACTTTTCTGTATTACTGTATATAGTGATAGCCATCCTTACCAGAGGTCACCATTTAATATTACCGTATAGCAGGGTTTCCCAAACCCAGTCCTCAGGGCTCCCCAACAGTGCAGGTTTTCCGGATCACATGTGACATAATTAGGACCACCTGTGGATCTGTTACAATGTGTCAGTCAGTAATGAATACACCTGTGCTCCAGCAGGAGATATGGAAAACCTGCACTGTTGGGGAGCCCCAAGGACTGGGTTTGGGAAACCCTGCGCTATAGTGACCTGCATCCATACCAAGTCACCTTTCCGTATGATGGGATAGTGATCTCCTTCCTTTCTAGGTAATCATCATCCCCATTTATTTATATAGCGCCACTAATTCCGCAGCGCTGTACAGACAACTCACTCACATAAGTCCCTGCCCCATTAGGGCTTACAGTCTAAATTCCCTAATATACACACACACACACACACACACACACAGACTAGGGTCAATTTGTTAGCAACCAATTAACTTACCAGTATGCTTTTGGAGTGTGGGAGGAAACTGGAGCACCTGGAGGAAACCCACGCAAACACGGGGAGAACATACAAACTCCTCACAGATAAAGCCATGGTCGGGAATTGAACTCATGACCCCAGTGCTGTAAGACAGTAGTGCTTACAACTTAGCCACCGTGCTGCCCCACGGTGGCTAAGTGGGTCATCTTTCTATATGATGGGATAGTGATCTCCATCCTTACTAGATCACCTTTCTACAAGATGGGATAGTGATCTCCATCCTTACTAGGTCACCTTTCTACATGATGGGATAGTGATCTCCATCCTTACTAGGTCACCTTTCTATATGATAGGATAGTGATCTCCATCCTTACTAGGTCATCTTTCTATATAATGGCATAAAGATCTGCATCCTTACTAGGTCATCTTTCTACAGGATGGGATAGTGATCTCCATCCTTACTAGGTCATCTTTCTATATGATGGCATAAAGATCTTCATCCTTACTAGGTCATCTTTCTATATGATGGGATAGTGAACTCCATCCTTACTAGGTCACCTTTTTACATGATGGCATAGTGATCTCCATCCTTACTAGGTCACCTTTCTATATGATGGGATTGTGATCTCCATCCTTACTAGGTCACCATTCTACATGATATGATAGTGAACTCCTTCCTTACTAGGTCACCTTTCTACATGATTGAAAGTGACCTCCTTGCTTACTAGGTCACCTTTCTATATGATGGCATAAAGATCTGCATCCTTACTAGGTCATCTTTCTACAGGATGGGATAGTGATCTCCATCCTTACTAGGTCATCTTTCTATATGATGGCATAAAGATCTTTATCCTTACTAGGTCATCTTTCTATATGATGGGATAGTGATCTCCATCCTTACCGGGTCACCTTTCTACATGATGGCATTAAGATGTGCATCCTTACTAGGTCATCTTTCTACAGGATGGGATAGTGATCTCCATCCTTACTGGGTCACATTTATATATGATGGGATAGTGATCTCCATCCTTACTAGGTCACCTTTCTACATGATGGGATAGCTATCTCCATCCTTACTAGGTCACCTTTCTATATGATGGGATAGTGATCTCCATCCTTACTAGGTCACCTTTCTACATGATGGGATAGTGATCTCCATCCTTACTAGGTCACCTTTCTACATGATGGGATAGTGATCTCCATCCTTACTGGGTCACATTTATATATGATGGGATAGTGATCTCCATCCTTACTAGGTCACCTATCTACATGATGGGATAGTTATCTCCATCCTTACTAGGTCACCTTTCTACATGATGGGATAGTGATCTCCATCCTTACTAGGTCACCATTCTACATGATGGGATAGTGAACTCCTTCCTTACTAGGTCACCTTTCTACATGATTAAAAGCTACCTCCTTGCTTACTAGGTCACCTTTCTATATGATAGGATAGTGATCTCCATCCTTACTAGGTCATCTTTCTATATGATGGCATAAAGATCTGCATCCTTACTAGGTCATCTTTCTACAGGATGGGATAGTGATCTCCATCCATACTGGGTCACATTTATATATGATGGGATAGTGATCTCCATCCTTACTAGGTCATCTTTCTATATGATGGCATAAAGATCTCCATCCTTACTAGGTCATCTTTCTATATCATGGGATAGTGACCTCCATCCTTACTAGGTCACCTTTCTACATGATGGGATAGTGATCTCCATCCTTACTAGGTCACCTTTCTACATGATGGGATAGTGGTCTCCACCCTTACTAGGTCACCATTCTACATGATAAGATAGTGATCTCAATCCTTACTAGGTCACCTTTCTACATGATGGGATAGTGATCTCCATCCTTACTAGGTCACCTTTCTACATGATGGGATAGTGATCTCCATCCTTACTGGGTCACATTTATATATGATGGGATAGTGATCTCCATCCTTACTAGGTCACCTATCTACATGATGGGATAGTGATCTCCATCCTTACTGGGTCACATTTATATATGATGGGATAGTGATCTCCATCCTTACTAGGTCACCTATCTACATGATGGGATAGTTATCTCCATCCTTACTAGGTCACCATTCTACATGATGGGATAGTGAACTCCTTCCTTACTAGGTCACCTTTCTACATGATTGAAAGCTACCTCCTTGCTTACTAGGTCACCTTTCTATATGATAGGATAGTGATCTCCATCCTTACTAGGTCATCTTTCTATATGATGGCATAAAGATCTGCATCCTTACTAGGTCATCTTTCTACAGGATGGGATAGTGATCTGAATCCATACTGGGTCACATTTATATATGATGGGATAGTGATCTCCATCCTTACTAGGTCATCTTTCTATATGATGGCATAAAGATCTCCATCCTTACTAGGTCATCTTTCTATATGATGGGATAGTGACCTCCATCCTTACTAGGTCACCTTTCTACATGATAGGATAGTGATCTCCATCCTTACTAGGTCACCTTTCTATATGATGGGATTGTGATCTCCATCCTTACTATGTCACCTTTCTACATGATGGGATAGTGGTCTCCATCCTTACTAGGTCACCATTCTACATGATATGATAGTGATCTCCATCCTTACTAGGTCACCTTTCTATATAATGGCATAAAGATCTGCATCCTTACTAGGTCATCTTTCTACAGGATGGGATAGTGATCTCCATCCTTACTAGGTCATCTTTCTATATGATGGCATAAAGATCTCCATCCTTACTAGGTCATCTTTCTATATGATGGGATAGTGACCTCCATCCTTACTAGGTCACCTTTCTACATGATGGGATAGTGATCTCCATCCTTACTAGGTCACCTTTCTATATGATGGGATTGTGATCTCCATCCTTACTAGGTCACCATTCTACATGATATGATAGTGAACTCCTTCCTTACTAGGTCACCTTTCTACATGATTGAAAGTGACCTCCTTGCTTACTAAGTCACCTTTCTATATGATGGGATAGTGATCTCCATCCTTACCGGGTCACCTTTCAACATGATGGCATTAAGATGTGCATCCTTACTAGGTCATCTTTCTACAGGATGGGATAGTGATCTCCATCGTTACTGGGTCACCTTTCTATATGATGGGATTGTGATCTCCATCCTTACTAGGTCACCATTCTACATGATATGATAGTGAACTCCTTCCTTACTAGGTCACCTTTCTACATGATTGAAAGTGACCTCCTTGCTTACTAGGTCACCTTTCTATATGATGGCATAAAGATCTGCATCCTTACTAGGTCACCTTTCTATATGATGAGATAGCTATCTCCATCCTTACTAGGTCACCTTTCTACATGATGGGATAGTGATCTCCATCCTTACTAGGTCACCTTTCTACATGATGGGATAGTGATCTCCATCCTTACTAGGTCACCTTTCTATATGATGGGATAGTGATCTCCATCCTTACTAGGTCACCTTTCTATATGATGGGATAGTGATCTCCATCCTTACTAGGTCACCTTTCTACATGATGGGATAGTGATCTCCATCCTTACTAGGTCACCTTTCTATATGATGGGATAGCTATCTCCATCCTTACTAGGTCACCTTTCTACATGATGGGATAGTGATCTCCATCCTTACTAGGTCACCTTTTTATATGATGGGATAGTGATCTCCATCCTTACTAGGTCACCTTTCTATATGATGGGATAGTGATCTCCATCCTTACTAGGTCACCTTTCTACATGATGGGATAGTGATCTCCATCCTTACTAGGTCACCTTTCTATATGATGCTATAGTGATCTCCATCCTTACTAGGTCACCTTTCTACATGATGGGATAGCTATCTCTATCCTTACTAGGTCACCTTTCTAAATGATGGGATAGCTATCTCCATCCTTACTAGGTCACCTTTCTATATGATGGGATAGCTATCTCCATCCTTACTAGGTCACCTTTCTATATGATGGGATAGCTATCTCCATCCTTACTATGTCACCTTTCTACATGATGGGATAGCTATCTCCATCCTTACTAGGTCACCTTTCTACATGATGGGATAGTGATCTCCATCCTTACTAGGTCACCTTTCTACATGATGGGATAGTGATCTCCATCCTTACTAGGTCACCTTTCTACATGATGGGATAGCTATCTCTATCCTTACTAGGTCACCTTTCTAAATGATGGGATAGCTATCTCCATCCTTACTAGGTCACCTTTCTATATGATGGGATAGCTATCTCCATCCTTACTAGGTCACCTTTCTATATGATGGGATAGCTATCTCCATCCTTACTATGTCACCTTTCTACATGATGGGATAGCTATCTCCATCCTTACTAGGTCACCTTTCTACATGATGGGATAGTGATCTCCATCCTTACTAGGTCACCTTTATACATGATGGGATAGTGATCTCCATCCTTACTAGGTCACCTTTCTACATGATGGGATAGTGATCTCCATCCTTACTAGGTCACCTTTCTTTATGATGGGATAGCTATCTCCATCCTTACTAGGTCACCTTTCTATATGATGGGATAGCTATCTCCATCCTTACTAGGTCACCTTTCTATATGATGGGATAGTGATCTCCATCCTTACTAGGTCACCTTTCTATATGATGGGATAGTGATCTCCATCCTTACTAGGTCACCTTTCTAAATGATGGGATAGCTATCTCCATCCTTACTAGGTCACCTTTCTATATGATGGGATAGCTATCTCCATCCTTACTAGGTCACCTTTCTACATGATGGGATAATGATCTCCATCCTTACTAGGTCACCTTTCTTTATGATGGGATAGCTATCTCCATCCTTACTAGGTCACCTTTCTATATGATGGGATAGCTATCTCCATCCTTACTAGGTCACCTTTCTATATGATGGGATAGTGATCTCCATCCTTACTAGGTCACCTTTCTATATGATTGGATAGCTATCTCTATCCTTACTAGGTCACCTTTCTAAATGATGGGATAGCTATCTCCATCCTTACTAGGTCACCTTTCTATATGATGGGATAGTGATCTCCATCCTTACTAGGTCACCTTTCTATATGATGGGATAGTGATCTCCATCCTTACTAGGTCACCTTTCTATATGATGGGATAGTGATCTCCATCCTTACTAGGTCACCTTTCTTTATGATGGGATAGCTATCTCCATCCTTACTAGGTCACCTTTCTACATGATGGGATAGTGATCTCCATCCTTACTAGGTCACCTTTCTACATGATGGGATAGTAATCTCCATCCTTACTAGGTCACCTTTCTATATGATGGGATAGCTATCTCCATCCTTACTAGGTCACCTTTCTAAATGATGGGATAGTGATCTCCATCCTTACTAGGTCACCTTTCTACATGATGGGATAGTGATCTCCATCCTTACTAGGTCACCTTTCTACATGATGGGATAGTGATCTCCATCCTTACTAGGTCACCTTTCTACATGATGGGATAGTGATCTCCATCCTTACTAGGTCACCTTTCTACATGATGGGATAGTGATCTCCATCCTTACTAGGTCACCTTTCTACATGATGGGATAGTGATCTCCATCCTTACTAGGTCACCTTTCTACATGATGGGATAGTGATCTCCATCCTTACTAGGTCACCTTTCTACATGATGGGATAGTGATCTCCATCCTTACTAGGTCACCTTTCTACATGATGGGATAGTGATCTCCATCCTTACCACGTCACCATGTTGGAATAATTGGAACAACTCCTCTCGCTCCTTTTCAATCTCCACCGAGATGGTGATACGCTGCTCTGGGGTGCTGCTCTTGTTGTAATCTTCCACTTTTTGGATCATTTTGATTTGCTCATCAGCATTCCTACCCTGAGAAGAAAAATCACATCACTCAGCAACAGGTAACATGACACAATATTGTTTAAGATTACATCACATCCCATAACTAAAGAAGTTTCCAAGAGATAATACGATGTCTCATATAACATTAATCACACTGAACCATACAACATTATAGAAAAAAAGGATTCTGGTATATCTGCGCAGACTAACCGCGTGCAGCCCTCTGTTTACATACACATAATCCACATACAATGTGTAAAGAATAAAGCAAATATAACAAAGATGGAAGCAGAGCTGGCGCTCACAGTCATAAATAGTCTATAAGTGAAGAATTCCAACTCGCTGTATGTGTCTTCAAATTCCAATAACAAACAAAACGATATTCTCTTTCCGATGTCTGACACTCCTCCTCACCAATGTGTGAACATGGAAAAGTGAAGGGAGAAAATCATCTCATAGGTACCATAAAATATATAATATAAAACCAGCGACTATGAAGTCCCAAAAATTCCAGTGTGATTCAAAAACTACAAAACACCACGTGATGGGGTCTTACCCCTGAAGATATTGAACTTACAAGATATAGATCTCTGAATGACATAGATCAATGTGAGTATATGGATCCCATCATATCGATTTAGGGTACACGTCCCCTCCCCTCCTTCTACAGGTATATCTTTGGAAATAGATTCTCAAAAAAAAAAAGATATAGGAACTGATAGTGTATTACCTCACAAAACAATTTTATTACACCAAAGAACGGACATAGACTCTGACATCGTAAAAATCCGGACCATGCAAGTCAGGAGAGACACACTGGTAAAGCTGGACTCTTACCACATCTAGGATGGAAAAGCGCCTTTAAGAAGAACAAAAATCCCCCGCTCATAGGATCGGGTTGCCGGCTTGTCTCTCTCATGCGCTGTAAGATGCTGGAGCGAGTGCAGCCTGTCCGGTGTGCACGTCCGCCTGGAGGTCCTCCCCTAGCCTGCCGACGCGTTTCAATTAAAAATCTTTATCAAGGCATAAGGGTGAACACATACACGAAAGTATTTAACATCCTCTCATCCAATCCTCATAAATCTCCTTTGCATATCGTCTCCATAGTGATGTGGCACGCTGAACGGCAGTATATACAACGTAATGTGCCGCTAATCAACTATATAAAATGCAAAACTATGCAACATCACGGACTTAGTCCCAATGTAAGAGAGAGGGTTTGGATGAATATCCATACAGAAGAATAAAATATAAATATAAAAATAAAACATCATGAACAATGAATGAAACAACCTTAATGATATAAAACAAATGGTAAGTATCTGTGATACATATATGAAATACAAAGCAAAAATGGGGAATGAGGATTACAGAAACCACTTAATCTCAAAATCCATATTAAGGCCTTTGGGTGTTAAGGTGCCCATAGAGTATATTAATCTCATTTCAGTTTTGGCTAGATCTTTTTTGGAATCTTTTTTCCTCCAATCCCCCAGATTTTTTTCAATCCACAGAAATATTTAATGGATGTAATATCACATTGATGTTCATCTTTACAATGCATTGAAAGGGAATGTAACTCGTAACCCTTTTTGATATTTCTAACATGCTCCCACCAGCGCTCTTTCAGTTTTCGTCCCGTTCGACCAATATATTGTTTCCCACAATTATATTCTGCCATGGATATGCAGTTCTTAGTATTGCATGTAATGAAATCTTCTATTTTGTAGATAAAACCTGTAGTCTTGGATTTAACCTCCAGCCTTTTGACAATATCTGGTCTGGTATTCTTGCATGCAACACAAGAGCCGCATCTAAAGAAGCCTTTTGTCTTATTTAAATTGTTTATGGGTTTAGATATCACACTTTTGACCAAAATGTCCTTAATGGTTGATGCTTTTCTATATATAACCCGAGGGCCTGTGGATAGTATGCCCTCTAGTTCAGGGTCCTTCTTTAAAATAGGCCAATATTTTCTTAAATTTTTTTCTATATCCTTATAATGGGTATTGTTGTCACGGGCACTAGGAGTCTTTACCCAGGGATCACCAGATGGTAGGCTTACCAGAGCAATGTAGATGGTAATAGCGTACTCTGGTAGCTGGGTGATCACGGAACATGAAATGATGGCCGATGAGATGCTCAGGAAAGTCTATGACTAGCAACACTGGTAATAATGAGGTAATAATACACAAGGAACTGTATGGACAAGGCACGTGAAGGTAGTCAGTGGTCTGCGATAGCAAGTTGTACCACTGCTATAGTGAGGAGGAATGTCCAACAGAAACAAGGAGGTGATGAGAGTCAGCGGTCTGCGGGTAGCAAGTTGTACCGCTGTCTGAGTGAAGGAATGGAATCCAAGTGGAGGTATCCGGGTAGTCAGTGGTCTGCGGTAGCAAGTTGTACCACTGCTATGTGAGAGGATAATGGAACAGGTGATACCGGAAACAGGGATCAGTGGTCTGACATCAGCAAGTTGTACCACTGAATATATATGTGAGGAGGTGCACAAGGGAAGACTGCAACACAGGATATACACAGGCACCTTATACACGATCCACAGTAATATGCACAATATAGATATATATATATATAAATGACTGAGCAGGTCTGCAATCTAGAAAGTCTCTTGAAGTAGTCCAGCACAATGATAACACAGTCAATGATAGCAATAGACTCAGCGGATAGCAGACTCCAGAGAGAACCAAACACAGTCCAGCAAGATATGCAATACACAGCACAGTCAATGAGAAGTATGCATACCGTGGTTCAGTAGTAGCAGTCAGATGAGAATGCAGCGGTACCTGAGCGGCTGGAGGCCGACTGGATAGGAAGTCCCTGGATAGGTGAGGCAGCGGTCTAGCAGGTGCAGAGCACAGGTGAGTAGACCAACAGGGACACGAATCCATAGGAGTCAGCAACACGTGGAACTGGACTCAGAAGGGACCCAGGAGAATGGAGATGATCCAGCAGAGGGTAGTAGATCAGATACAAATCCAATGCTGTCAGGAGGGTAGAGACCAGTGGAACACGTGAAGGCGCGGAGAGCGGATCAGCAGGAGATGGACGATAGCGCTGACCACAGCAGCAGGACTCAGCGGCACACGGAGGTAACCAGTAGCAACCACAGGAACCAACAGCGATGGGACACAGGAGTGCAGTGCAGGCCAGGAGCTGTTGATCACGAAGTGTAGCAGATAGTAATGCAAGCGGCAGTCTCGAGGAAGATACAACAGAGATGAAGTAAGTCTGCAGTGCACAGGGCAGCGGATAGGAATCAGCTGGCAGTCACGATGATGAACACAGGCGAGTTGCAAGCAGGAGACTGTAGTGCACGGAGGCAGTGGATAGTAATCAGCTGGCAGTCACGATGATGAACACAGGCGAGTTACCAGCAGGAGACTGTAGTGCACGGAGGCAGCGGATAGGAATCAGCTGGCAGTCACGATGATGAACACAGGCGAGTTGCAAGCAGGAGACTGTAGTGCACGGAGGCAGCGGATAGGAATCAGCAAACAGACTTGATGAGAAGCAGGTGAGTGAAGTAAAAGCTGGAGTGCACGGAGGCAGCGGATAGCAATGAGCAAACAGTCACAATGATACAGTTGATGGTAGAAGTGGTATGGGAACCACAGTAGTAGAAGTGGTTTAGAAGACTGTAGTGCACGGAGGCAGCGGATAGGAATCAGCAAACAGTCACGATGATACAGTTGATGGTAGAAGTGGTATGGGAACCACAGCAATAGAAGTGGTTTGGAAACCACAGGGATAGAAGTGGTTTGGAAACCACAGGAATCAGCAGCGCTGAATACACGAGGAATACAGGAACACCTTCAGAGACTCATGGGGAATGAGACTCCAAGATCAGGCAACGTGGTGTTGAACACAGGTGCTTAATATAGGGAGTGTTGCCTGATCTGCCAATTGAGTTAAAGGTGTATACACTGAAGTATAGAAAAGGGCTGCGCATGCGCAGACCCTCAGGATGGTGGACGGCCACGGTTCCTAAATGTCCGGGAAGAGGCACTCACGGTCCGGTGAGTGACAATTGTATTGTGTGATAAATGGTACTTCTTGTTCTATTGGATAAGTGATGTTGTCTTGACTAATTTTTGGACAGAGTAAATTTGTCCTTTCCATGTCCTGTACCCTATTAATCATCTGATCTAAATGGTTTTCTTTGTATCCTTTTTCCAGAAATTGTTCTTTCAAGGTCAAAGCTTGTTCTTTGAAAACTTCAATTTTGGTACAGTTTCGCCTCACCCTTTGAAACTGTCCAAAAGGAATGTTTTCCAACCATTTTTTATAATGGTTGCTATCAATTGGAATATATGAATTCGAATCAGTTGGTTTGTTGTAGTTTCTAGTGAGTAATTGGTTACCTTCCACATAAATGTTCAAATCCCAAAAATTGACTTCCTTCTTACTTATATCAAAGCTAAGTTGGATATTATAGACAGTTGAGTTTAATCTATTACAAAATTCCATTAGGGAAGAATCATCTCCCCTCCACACAAACAGGATGTCATCAATGTATCGATGCCAGGAAACCAGATGCGCCCCTACTGTGGGATCTGTCCACACATGATTTTCCTCCCACCACCCCATAAACATGTTGGCGTAACTAGGGGCGAATCTGGTTCCCATGGCAGTTCCCTGTAGTTGTAAGTAGAACTCCCCAGAATACCAAAAGAAATTATTCCTTAATATAAATTTTATACTCTCTAGAATAAATTCCTTTTCATTTTCTCCCATTGCAGAGATATTTAAAAAATATTTTACTGCGTATTCCCTATATTCATGGCTGATGTTAGTGTAAAGAGAACTAACATCAGCAGTAACTAATGTGTATCCTTCTTTCCATGGTATATGTTGTAATTTATTCAATATATCCATTGTATCCCTCAAATATGACTTAATGGACTCCATAAAGGTTTGTAAATGGTAATCCACATAGTGCGATAAATTGGATGTCATGAATTTAGTACCGGCCACTATCTCAAACCCCTGGGTATCATGCCGTCGGCTAAATATTTCTCTATTGTGGCGATCTTTCACCAGATTTTACTTTCCCTCTCTAAGTCCGTGATGTTGCATAGTTTTGCATTTTATATAGTTGATTAGCGGCACATTACTTTGTATATACTGCCATTCAGCGTGCCACATCACTATGGAGACAATATGCAAAGGAGATTTATGAGGATTGGATGAGAGGATGTTAAATACTTTCGTGTATGTGTTCACCCTTATGCCTTGATAAAGATTTATAATTGAAACGCGTCGGCGGGCTAGGGGCGGACCTCCAGGCGGACGTGCACACCCGACAGGCTGCACTCGCTCCAGCATCTTACAGCGCATGAGAGAGGCAAGCCGATCCTATGAGCGGGGGATTTGTGTTCTTCTTAAAGGCGCTTTTCCATCCTAGATGTGGTAAGAGTCCAGCTTTACCAGTGTGTATCTCGTGACTTGGATGGTCCGGATTTTTATTGGTGTTTTTACGATGTCAGAGTCTATGTCCGTTCTTTCATACAACATTATGTCATCTCCACTAACCAATCTCTATCATATAAAATAATTCACAAGCAATGACCCCCATCGAATGCAGTCCAAAATTGTGGTGTCAGGGAACCCCACCTGTGACTGAGAATACTTACACTTCTGCCCCGCTGACTTGTGTAATGCCTTTATCGCTAATTGACCCGTATTATTTGCTATCGTATTAAGAGACATCTATTCTCTTGCTAGGACATTAGTCATTTAAATATCCTGCAACACACACCTCTGTCCACATTGCCTCTTTAGTATTTCACTCACCTCTAGTTAACACTCATGAACTGTTGTCCTATTTAAATTGAATAGTTATAACAGCCTCACCCTGTCGCCAGAAACTAAAGGACACACGTCTTACAATCATCTTTCCTACCTTGACCCTCTTAAGTCTATCCTCAATGCTGCTGCCCGCCTCATTTTTCTCTCCTGCCGCTCTATATCTGCTGTCTCCCTCCAACAGTCACTACATTGGCTCCCCATGGCCTACAGAATTAAATTTAAACTCCTCAGATTAACTCTGGGACAGATAGTGAAAGGGATGGTAGAAATCAGCGAGAAGAAGGCCAAGGCTTAAGAAAACAGAGCTAGCAAAGCAGGCCAAGAAGTACAGAGGGTGAAGGAACTGTAGAAGGAGCACACAAGGAAAGAGGGCCCTGCTCATGAGAGCTAACAACCTAAAGGGAAGGGGGAGACACAAATAGGGTGGTACTAACTGGGAGAGAGCCAGGACAAGGAAGTTAGGAGGAGGACTGATAGACTTGAATAAAGAAATGAATCTTAAGGGCACGCTTGAAGCCTTTGAGAGTAGATGCTAACCTGATGGAACGTGGAAGATCGTTCCACAGCAGGGGAGCAGCCCGGGCAAAGTCCTGAAGACGAGAGTGAGAGGAGGTGATCAGTGAAGTAGTGAGGCGGTGGTCACGGGCAGAGCGGAGGGGGTGGGTAGGAGTGTAGGTAGAGATGAGATTGGAGATGTAGGGAGGGGAAGATTGACTAAGAGCTTTAAAGTTGAGGGTGGACTACTTCACTCCCCACAGTGCACATTCACAGTTCTCCCAAATGTCCCATCACTCATGTTCACATAGTTTGAAGTACATACTGTTAGGATTTTTAACCCGTTCTCTATGCGTGTTGCTGTCATCTATCGCCCCCCTGGTCCACACCAACAATTTCTTGAACACTTCTCTGCGTGTCTCTCTTACTTCTTATCTACTGATATCCCCACCATCATCATGGGTGATTTCAACATCCCTATTTCTAATCCACGTTCCAATGCTGCTTCCAAACTACTCTCTCTAACCTCCTCCCTCAGCCTCTCCCAGTGGATTGAATCCGCTACTCATCAGGATGGCCACTGTCTTGATCTTGTTTTCTCTAGACTACGCTCAGTTTCTAATTTCCTTAACACTCCTTTCCCCCTCTCGGATCATCACCTTATTAGCTACTCGCTCACTCCCAGTTATTTAAACTCCCTGGTGTCAAACTCCTCACACCCGCAGAAATATAGACTTTCAATTGATTTTTAACAGTTTTCCACCTCTCTTCAACACCTTCTCTCCCCAATTTCTACATTCACCTCCCCTGATATGGTGGTTCCTCATTTTCATCATACCCTAGTAACTGCCCTTATTTAAGTGGATCCAGCGACACTACATACTCCACATAGACTTTGTTGTCAACCGTGGCAAACTAAAGTAACATGAAATCTACAAAAACTTTCTTGTAAGGTTGAATTTCAGTGGCGTATATTTTGTACCGCTAATGATTTCATCACATATACTGGTATCTACCTCTCCTATCAAAGTGCTCTGGACACTGCTAAATATCAGTATACTAAACAGCATACTTCCAATCTCTCATCTATTCTCAGGCTTCTAACCCTAAATGCCTTTTTAACACATATAAATCTCTTCATAATTCTCCCACCCCAAACCCTCCGACCACCATCAGTGCCCAGGATCTTGCTTCCTATTTTAAGGACAAGATTGATAAGATCAGACTAGAAATGGTATGCTCTTCCTCGACAAGCAATCAGCTCAATTCCTTCCCAGCATCCTCCGACACCCTCTCTTCATTTGATCCCACAAATGAAGATTAAGTTTCTACTCTCTTCTTATCTTCCAACTCTACCTCCTGTCCTCTTGGTCCTATTCCCTCACAAATTGGTAGGTCCTTTTCTCTGTGCTTATTCCACCTCTGACTACAATCTGTAATCTATCTCTCTCTACTAGTATTTTTTCATCACACGTTTCCTTTCTGCAAACAACTTAATGGATTTTCTACAATCAGGCTTTTGCTTTCAACACTCCACAGAGACCGCGCCAACCAAGGTTGTCAATGATCTTATCACAGCTAATACTAAAAGGTGATTACTCTCTTCTAATTCTCCTGGATCTCTCTGCTGCATTTGACACTGTTGACCACTCTCTCCTCATACAAACACTACAAACCCTAGGTCTTGAAGGCACTGTCCTATCCTGGTTCTCATCCTACCTATCTAATCACTCTTTTAGTGTTAATTTCTCTGTAACAACCTCCATTCCGCTTCCTTTATCAGTTGAAAAACCACAAGGCTCAGTCCTAGGTCCTCTGCTATTCTCTATCTATACCACTTCTCTAGGAAAACTAATAAGCTCCTTTGGATTTCAGTATCATCTCTATGCAGATGACATACAAATTTATCTAACCTGTCCTAAACTCTCACCATCTGTGTTGTCTCGCGTTACTGACTGTCTTTCTGCCATTTCATCTTGGATGTCCTCTCGCACACTCAAACTCAATCTTTCAAAAGCAGAATTAATAATATTCCCACCCAACTATAGAAGCTATCTGCCTGACATTTCTATTTCTGTTGATAACATGACCATAAATCCCACCCCACAAGCTCGCTGCCTAGGTGTAATCCATGACTCACAACTATCCTTGGTTCCCCACATCAACTCTATATTTACATCATGCTGCATACATCTAAAAAACCTTTCCAGAATACGTACATATTTCACACAAGACACTGCAAAAACCTTAATTCATGCACTCATCATCTCCCACATCGACTATTGTAATTTCCTCCTTACTGGTCTTGCCAAAATCAGGCTCGAGCCTCTACAATCTATTTTGCACGCAGCGGCAAGATTGATGTTCCTTGCAAGCCGTTCTTCCTCTGCTGAGTCACTCTGTCAGTCTCTACATTGGTTGCCTGTTTTTCAAGGAATCCAATATAAAATTCTTCTACTAACATATAAGGCCGTCAACAAAATTGCACCAACATACATCTCCTCACTTGTCTCAAAATATCTCCCAAATCGACACCTCCGTTCTGCACAAGATCTGTGTCTCTCTTCCACTCTCATCACTTCCTCCAATTCCCGGTTAAAAGACTTTTTTCGGGCTGCACCCACTTTGTGGAATTCCCTCCCTCGCACAGTAAGACTTTCCTCTAGTCTTCAAACCTTCAAGCGTTCTCTGAAAACCCACCTCTTCAGACAAGGTTATGATATTCCTCAGCCACCATCTTAATCTCCCTAGGTTACCCTATTACCATCCTCTATACTGCTAACACAAGACAACAACCCTCTGAACAACATAGTTGTGTGACTATCACACAGCCCACTAAATACTTTGTAACCTTTGCATTCTAGCTGGACAAATATGCACTATGATGTAGCACTTACCCTTGTGTATCAAACCATTGTCCCATAGATTGTAAGCATGCGAGCAGGGCCCTCTTACCTCTACGTATGTATGTATTACCCAGTATTGTTTTATTACTGTTTGTTTCCAATTGTAAGGTGCTATGGAATCTGCTGGTGCTATATAAATAAATGTTGATGATGATGATGATAATGCTGACCAGCACACCTCCACCCCATGTCCTGGTGCAATAATTTTTATTGGCTGAATCTTTTCCCCCTTACCTCCCAGTGAATCCACCTGTGCTGGGTTAGATCTACTTTCTGGAAGTCATCAGCTGTAACATCTGGCAGGTTCCTGTAGGATCAGAGAGAACATAAAACAGGCATCATATCTCATGAATATTAACAGTAAATATTAGCCAAATAGATTCTCACAATAACCACCCCAGTAATCATATACTCTGCAAATATTACATTGCAAAGGTCTGCTGTATAAATGTATCACAAACGTAAGGTGACTGAAACCGATAACCAAAGCCCAGCGTACAGGGGTTAAAGGTACTTTTACCCAAGGAGCAATTAATTTAATGAAACAAACGTCTCACTGATTGCTGTAGATTACATCAACTATTTCACGTGAACCAGCTTTCATAAGATTGTCAATAATAATTTAGACACTGTGTACATATAAAAATATGTATGTGGGGTGAAACTACCTAGACATAACACACATCCAACTTAATTACTCACATGAAACAGGCTCCATTCACCACAAATTCCATCAATTGTTCATGAATATTACATACATCTCATATACTGGTATGCTCTCTGCTATTGCACGGACATCCCATATAGTGCCATGTAGGAGGAAGGGGATTCCTCTGCTCTATCAGACATACATCCCATATAGCGCTGTGTAGGAAGAAGGGGATTCCTCTGCTCTATCAGACATACATCCCATATAGTGTCATGTAGGAGGAAGGCAATTCCTCTCCTCTATCAGACGGACATCCCAAATAGTGTCATGTAGGAGGAAGGGGATTCCTCTCCTCTATCAGACAGACATCCCATATAGTGTCATGTAGGAGGAAGGCAATTCCTCTCCTCTATCAGACATACATCCCATATAGTGCTGTGTAGGAGGAAGGGGATTCCTCTGCTCTATCAGGTGGACATCCCATATAGTGCCATGTAGGAGGAAGGGGATTCCTCTGCTCTATCAGGTGGACATCCCATATAGCGCTGTGTAGGAAGAAGGGGATTCCTCTGCTCTATCAGGTGGACATCCCATATAGCGCTGTGTAGGAAGAAGGGGATTCCTCTGCTCTATCAGACATACATCCCATATGGTGCCATGTAGGAGGGAGGCGATTCCTCTCCTCTATCCGACATACGTTCCATAAAGTGGCGTGTAATAGAAAGGGTATTCCTCTCCTCTATCAGGTGGACATCCCATATAGTGCCGTGTAGGAGGAAGAGGATTCCTCTCCTCTATCAGACATACATCCCATATAGTGTGCCATGTAGGAGGAAGGGGATTCCTCTCCTCTATCAGACATACATCCCATATAGTGCCATGTAGGAGGAAGGGGATTCCTCTGCTCTATCAGGTGGACATCCCATATAGCGCTGTGTAGGAAGAAGGGGATTCCTCTGCTCTATCAGACATACATCCCATATAGTGTCATGTAGGAGGAAGGCAATTCCTCTCCTCTATCAGACGGACATCCCAAATAGTGTCATGTAGGAGGAAGGGGATTCCTCTGCTCTATCAGGTGGACATCCCATATAGTGCCATGTAGGAGGAAGGGGATTCCTCTGCTCTATCAGGTGGACATCCCATATAGCGCCATGTAGGAGGAAGGGGATTCCTCTCCTCTATCAGGTGGACATCAAATATAGTGCTGTGTAGGAGGAAGGGGATTCCTCTGCTCTATCAGGTGGACATCCCATATAGTGCCATGTAGGAGGAAGGGGATTCCTCTGCTCTATCAGGTGGACATCCCATATAGCGCTGTGTAGGAAGAAGGGGATTCCTCTGCTCTATCAGACATACATCCCATATAGTGTCATGTAGGAGGAAGGCGATTCCTCTCCTCTATCAGGTGGACATCAAATATAGTGCTGTGTAGGAGGAAGGGTATTCCTCTCCTCTATCAGGTGGACATCAAATATAGTGCTGTGTAGGAGGAAGGGGATTTCTCTCCTCTATCAAGTGGACATCCCATATAGTACCATGTAGGAGGAAGGGGATTCCTCTCCTCTATCAGACATACATCCCATATAGTGCTGTGTAGGAGGAAGGGGATTCCTCTCCTCTATCAGACGGACATCCCATATAGCGCTGTGTAGGAGGAAGCGGATTCCTCTCCTCTATCAGGTGAACATCCCATATAGTGCCGTGTAGGAGGAAGAGGATTCCTCTCCTCTATCAGACATACATCCCATATAGTGCTGTGTAGGAGGAAGGGGATTCCTCTCCTCTATCAGACGGACATCCCATATAGCGCTGTGTAGGAGGAAGCGGATTCCTCTCCTCTATCAGGTGAACATCCCATATAGTGCCGTGTAGGAGGAAGAGGATTCCTCTCCTCTATCAGACATATATCCCATATAGTGCTGTGTAGGAGGAAGGGGATTCCTTTCCTCTATCAGACATACATCCCATATGGTGCCATGTAGGAGGGAGGCGATTCCTCTCCTCTATCCGACATACGTTCCATAAAGTGGCGTGTAATAGAAAGGGTATTCCTCTCCTCTATCAGGTGGACATCCCATATAGTGCCGTGTAGGAGGAAGAGGATTCCTCTCCTCTATCAGACATACATCCCATATAGTGTGCCATGTAGGAGGAAGGGGATTCCTCTCCTCTATCAGACATACATCCCATATAGTGCCGTGTAGGAGGAAGGGGATTCCTCTCCTCTATCAGGTGGACATCCCATATAGTGCCGTGTAGGAGGAAGGAAATTCCTCTCCTCTATCAGACATACATCCCATATAGTGCTGTGTAGGAGGAAGGGGATTCCTCTCCTCTATCAGATGGACATCCCATATAGTGCTATGTAGGAGGAAGGGGATTCCTCTCCTCTATCAGACATTCCATAAAGTGATGGGTAGAAGGAAGGAGATTCCTCTCCTCTATCAGGTGGACATCCCATATAGTGCCATGTAGGAGGAAGGGGATTCCTCTCCGCCATCAGACTCTTACTGTTTACAAGAATGGTAGTTTTGTTGCTTCTAAGATCAAAACTAAATGCTAATATTGAATGCTGAAGGAATTTCCATTAAGTGTGCTCTGCAAGATCCGAAAGTTATTTGAGGTATATTGAACTTTTCAGTTATCATAAAAACTATAACCAACAAACCAAAAATGAAATTACAAATCAGTACATGTTATTGATCCATTTGTGCACCAAATCTCTCTTTTCTCCTTATTGAGGCGGGTGGCCTATGTATATATCTATGTATATATTTCCAAAGCTTTACCAGCTCTGTTTTTTTAAAACATTATTTTTTATTAGAATTAGGTCTTTTGATTGTCTGGCAATGAGCGTCTGGGGGAATTTTTCTCATCAGGACCTGGCTATACATGGATTGGAGGAACTGTGGCTGGATCACATAGAAATAATTTATTGTATAAATTTATTTCAATTAGCGGCGCAGAGCACTAATGTATATCATTGCAAATGTATTGATTTGGCAGTATGTCTTGTTGGAGGAAATTTGTTTCTGTAAAAAAGGAAATCCCATGCTAATTAAGCCTTTTCATCTTAGAGTGACCAGTACATCTTTAAAGCCTAAATACACAGCAGGGGTCATTACCTTTTTATCTTGTCCTGTTAAAAATATAGGGGAACTATCTAAATAATGCAACAGAAAGTAATTTGGGAAATCACAGATTGATGTCAATTTTGTTCAGTTTAAATTGTATTAAATACAAGTTTAGAGAATATTGCATCCTCATACCAAACATTGAATGTAATATCTTACACTTTATGGTACGAGGTAAGGGCTAGGCATGGGGTACGGAAAATCGGTGCTGACTGCACCGACAACACTTACCATGACATCTGGAGTCCGGCTGCCTGGTTCCACAACGAGGATCCATCACGACTTTTGCACTTCACGACTTCAAACAATTCCGAACACAGAAGACGCCGCTGCATTGGATGACATCACTGACCTCGCAGACGCTGTTACCGCTGCATTTTAGGGGGTAATGTAAGTATGGGGCATGTGCAATGTACTTTACAAACGGCAACTAAACCATTTCTATTTTCAATGATGATGATATCGAACCTGCAGTCAAGGTCATCTGCAAGACAACGTCACTGATTTCAGCTGCTAAAAAGCTGTATTATTTTTAGAGGTCTATATTCAGTCCCTATTCCCAGATTCTGTGCCTCGACAGAACAAGTCCAGTTCCCACATTACTAATACTACTGTGACAGGATGGTCTTCCTATACCACCATGTCATGGTGCAGGGGACCGACTGGGTTTGCCTTGCCACAGTTCTTCCTTTCTTTATCCCAATAGTGCCCCTCTAAATGCAGGAGGGGCTCTGCTGCCACCACAAGGCTCCGTCACCTGCACCTAGAACCGCATCCTTCTGGGTAACTCTCGCTGCTAGTGTACCCCCTTGCTGGTACTCTGACCTCTTCCTTCAGATCAGGGTTGCTGTGGATGGTTCCCTCTGGCCTATCACACTGGCCAGAGCTGCGGGTAGCAGGCAAAGCAGTGGTACTGGATGCTGGGTCCAGACCTCAGAACAGCCAAATAACAGATTAGAATGGTCTAGTCTTCAGGTCACAGAAATTACAGCAGGCAGGTAGGCATCAAAGCAGGATCCTTAAGTAATGATGTTTATTGGCTCAAGAGGTCCTAAAAAGGACCATTTAACATGAGTTAGTGGGGCTAGTATCTTGAGGAGCTCAGATTGAATAATATAATACATGATCGACCAGGGCTCTTTTTATACAGTTTCTGACACACATGTTGGCAGGGGGTAACCCAGCCCCCTGATCCTAGCTGGCACCACAAAGTCTGAGATATTACATCTGATGTTTACCCTCAGGATGTAATATTCTCTAGACTTGGAGATAACACAATTTAAACTTAACAAAATTTACATCAATCTGTGATTTCCAAAATCACTTTATGTTCCATTAGTCAGACAGGTTCTTAGACACAGGATAAAAATCTACACAGAATAGAAAGGTAACGGCCCCCTGCTGTGCATTCAGACTAAAAATATATGTTGGTCATTTTGAGGCGAAAAGATTTAATTAGCATGGGATTTCTTTTCTTACAAAACATTTACACTCCCAGCATCGGGACTTAGCCCTTTCTGGTGAGCCATGCCAGTTACTAGCCAGCGCCACAACACCCATACATTAAATACTTATACCCTTTAATACATCTTTAATCCCTTAGTGCTGATGTTTGACCCATTTGGCACAGCAACATCAGGAATTAACCCATTCGATGCTGCAGTAGTCATCTTGATCATGTGGGAGGTGAAGGGGACCCAGCCACAACTACTATCCTAACTCATTCTATTTTTCTCCATCATTACTGCCATCAGTACTTTCTTAAGGTTGGTTATTCAGGAAAACACCAGTGACAGATTGCATGCAGTATTAACTGGCGCTTGCCTTTGTGGGGGGTTAATGGAGCAAACACCCGCTCGTAGGCGGAGTTGGATATGGGGTAATTATAACCAAATGGTTCCATATCCATACCCACTTACATGTTTTCACTAGGGTTAAGAAATGCTACTAAAAGCATGATTAATATACATGAAATTACTGAGGTGTAAATATGTCTGTTCTCGGCCCTCTACTCTTTTCGCTCTACACTTCCTACCTTGGTGCTCTCATCTCCTCCTTCGGTCTTCAGTATCACCTTTATGCTGACGACATTCAACTCTACATCTCCTCCCCTGATCTTTCTTCCACCCTCCTCTCTCGTGTATCCGACAGCCTCTCCGCCATCTCCTCCTGGATGTCTGCGCGTTTTCTCAAAATGAATATCTCTAACACGGAACTCTGTCTTTCCTCCGTCCAGACTCCCATCCCACCATAACCTCTCTAATGTCGCCAACAACACCACCATCTCCTCTGTCACCCAACTCCGCTGCCTGAGTGTCACCCTCGACTCCTCTCTCTATTTTACCCCCCATATTCACTCCCTTGCCCAAGCCTGTCGCTTCCAACTACGCAACATTGCCCGCATCCGTCCCTTTCTCTCTCAGGATGCTACCGAGACTATCATCCACGCGCTCATTATCTCCCGCCTGGATTACTGCAACCTCCTCCACTCCCATCTCTCCCCCCTCCGCTCTGTACTAAATGCGGCCGCAAGACACATCTCCCTCTCACGACGCTCCTCCTCTGCCTTCCCTCTCTGCCTCGCCTTACACTGGCTTACCTTCCCCTACAAAATCCTTTTCAAACTCCTCACGACCACTTACAAGGCTCTCTCCCACTCTACTGCCCCCTACATCTCTAACCTCCTCTCCATACACACTCCTGCCCGCTCCCTACGCTCAGCCAATGATATTCGTCTCTCCTCCACTCTTATCACCTCTTCCCACTCCAGAATCCAAGACTTTTCCCGTGCTGCCCCCTTCACTGGAATGACCTCCCTCGTTCCATCCGCCTCTCTCCTACTCTGTGCTCCTTCAAACGTGCGCTGAAAACCCACCTCTTCCTTAAAGCCTGCCAATCATCCACATAACCCCTTCATCTCCTCCACTCGCTCTCCCCCTTGCCTCATCTGGCTCCCCCTGTGCCTGTTCTGTTTTCCCTCCCTTAGGATGTAAGCTCACACGAGCAGGGCCCTCTTCCCTCCTGTCTCCTTACCCGTTCTTCTGCTCCATGTTTACTGCATTAGCCAACCTGGAGTTTCTGAAGTATTGGTATTTTGGTTTATTGTTTTGTACTGTTTTACCCTGTATAGTCTACTGTTTGTACTGTGTACGGCGCTGCGGAAACCTTGTGGCGCCTAACAAATGAAGGATAATAATAATAATAATGTCCATGGTGCTCTCTCTTACTCCTCAACAGCAGGCTGCCATGTTAGGAGGGAGAGGTCTCTTTAAGCCAGTAGAAATGCAGAGTGTGGATTGGCGATTCATCAGCTCAGTCTCAGCTTTTTGACCAGTAGGAGATCCCGTTAGGACACTGTCCTGATTATTCTGGTAAACCCTTAGCTGACTGTAATGAATGATGAGCGACAGCGGAAACATGAACAGCGTATTCTTGCATCATATTAGATAAAAATCATTTTGGAGGTTTAGTGGTTCTTAAATACAACTACAAAAGATAACTCTGTAGTCAGTCCATATCACTTAGCACATATGAAGATCAGACCAAATAAAGTAAAATCACTGGAATAACTGTTTCACTAAATGAACATAAAGCTTCCATGAGCCAATAAATGAGGTATGTGTTTCTCTGTTCCTTACGTGTCATACAGTGTGACGGTCCGAGAACCAGTGCGGGGGTTTACCAGGCAGCAAGCACACGGACTATCTCCCCAAGTCTGCCAGCTCACATTGGACGCATCAATATTCCTTTTGAAGAAGTCTGAAATAATGAAGCTATAGAGCAGCAGAGGTTATAAAGACATTAGTTTGGGAAGAGTTAAGCATCACAGAAGTGATTGTGGTAATAGATATAAAGAGGCAGATAGCAAGCTTTACTGTCCTGAGAGTTCTGGATTTGCCCATATGTTACACTGAATGTCGTACAATGCTGTAACACAGCTCACTACCCGCGCCATCACACACTACCTGCGCCATCGCACTCTGAGCACCAACATGACACTCACCGTCATCACACTATTATAGGGATCACAACACCTACATACAGCAGTCAGGACCAGCTATTAATGCATTTCTTGTACTAGCAATTTATGACATTTTTAATTGTTTTTGGAAATTGCGTTATTTTTTTACTGATGAAAGAAAGCAATTCCTAATCCAATGTTAAGATCACTGACATCCCAAAATCTCTTTAGGCAATGCTGCTCTCTAATAGAACACATCTAAGAATATATATTCACTAAGATCTGAGTGTTGATAAGTCCATTAACTCGCTGAGCTAGTGTCACACAAGGAGAATTTCATTATGGACGGAATTCATTCCCTAGAGAAATATGTCTAAGTCTTGGTGAGAACAGAGGGTTTAGGTTCTCCATGAAGATCTAGGCCTCTGGACCAACTAGGCCTCTGCATCACCAGGGCCTTTGTACCACTGACGACTAGTAAATACATGCATCATTGTCTCTTGTTTCTTTGCTGTCCTTGTTTGTTCTGGTCATGTCTTATGCTGAATTGTTCTGTGATATATTATGTGTTCTGTTAATTGCATCCACGTATTTATTATTCAATATCTGTACCCATGTTCCTGCTATTATGTGTATGATTTTCATGTATATCCTATCTGTACGATTATGGCTGGTGCTATGGACTATGGTGCCATATATACAAATGATGATGAAGATCTAGAGAGAACCCAATGTCCGGTGTGTATTAAATATTAGGGATAAAATGGGATCAATTATCGATTGCTGAGAAAAGTTTTATAAACCTCCAGCACATTTATTATGCAATCATTTATCTGTGTTGTGTGTATTTAGTAGACACATGCCACCACACACCACACACCACACACCACACACACCTGTTCATGTGAAGGATGGTTCGACTCCCATTGGTAATGTTGCTGATGACTATGGAAGCTGGGAAGGAAGAACCAGGGTGACTGGAAACGTGTCTGATATCTATGCCATAACTGGTCAGACTGGCCAATGTAAAACTGCCGGGCAAAGGAAAGAAGCGCACAAACAAGGGCAATTAATGATTAATTAATAAACCAATCAAGAAGATATAGATAACAGATTGCACAAGTGTTATATACTCTAAATGTTAAAGACCAAAAGAATACCATGAAAAATGGTTGAGGAAAATACATTTGGGGGTAAACAATATGTGAGGGTGTGATTCACAAGATCAACAGAAGGACAGTAGAGAGAGGAGGCTCTGCACTATACAGTGAGGGACACAGGAGGCTCTGCACTATACAGTGAGGGACACATGAGGCTCTGCACTATACAGTGAGGGAGAGAGAGGAGGCTCTGCACTATACAGTGAGGGAGAGAGAGGAGGCTCTGCACTATACAGTGAGGGAGAGAGAGGAGGCTCTGCACTATACAGTGAGGGAGAGAGAGGAGGCTCTGCACTATACAGTGAGGGACACAGGAGGCTCTGCACTATACAGTGAGGGAGAGAGAGGAGGCTCTGCACTATACAGTGAGGGACACATGAGGCTCTGCACTATACAGTGAGGGAGAGAGAGGAGGCTCTGCACTATACAATGAGGGAGAGAGAGGAGGCTCTGCACTATACAGTGAGGGAGAGAGAGGAGGCTCTGCACTATACAGTGAGGGACACATGAGGCTCTGCACTATACAGTGAGGGAGAGAGAGGAGGCTCTGCACTATACAGTGAGGGAGAGAGAGGAGGCTCTGCACTATACAGTGAGGGAGAGAGAGGAGGCTCTGCACTATACAGTGAGGGACACAGGAGGCTCTGCACTATACAGTGAGGGAGAGAGAGGAGGCTCTGCACTATACAGTGAGGGACACATGAGGCTCTGCACTATACAGTGAGGGAGAGAGAGGAGGCTCTGCACTATACAGTGAGGGACACAGGAGGCTCTGCACTATACAGTGAGGGAGAGAGAGGAGGCTCTGCACTATACAGTGAGGGACACAGGAGGCTCTGCACTATACAGTGAGGGAGAGAGAGGAGGCTCTGCACTATACAGTGAGGGAGAGAGGAGGCTCTGCACTATACAGTGAGGGAGAGAGAGGAGGCTCTGCACTATACAGTGAGGGAGAGAGAGGAGGCTCTGCACTATACAGTGAGGGACACAGGAGGCTCTGCACTATACAGTGAGGGAGAGAGGAGGCTCTGCACTATACAGTGAGGGAGAGAGAGGAGGCTCTGCACTATACAGTGAGGGAGAGAGAGGAGGCTCTGCACTATACAGTGAGGGACACAGGAGGCTCTGCACTATACAGTGAGGGAGAGAGAGGAGGCTCTGCACTATACAGTGAGGGAGAGAGAGGAGGCTCTGCACTATACAGTGAGGGAGAGAGAGGAGGCTCTGCATTATACAGTGAGGGAGAGAGAGGAGGCTCTGCACTATACAGTGAGGGAGAGAGAGGAGGCTCTGCACTATATAGTGAGGGAGAGAGAGGAGGCTCTGCACTATATAGTGAGGGAGAGAGAGGAGGCTCTGCACTATACAGTGAGGGACACAGGAGGCTCTGCACTATACAGTGAGGGAGAGAGAGGAGGCTCTGCACTATACAGTGAGGGAGAGAGGAGGCTCTGCACTATACAGTGAGGGAGAGAGAGGAGGCTCTGCATTATACAGTGAGGGACACAGGAGGCACTGCATTATACAGTGAGGGAGAGAGAGGAGGCTCTGCACTATACAGTGAGGGAGAGAGAGGAGGCTCTGCACTATACAGTGAGGGAGAGAGAGGAGGCTCTGCACTATACAGTGAGGGACACAGGAGGCTCTGCACTATACAGTGAGGGAGAGAGAGGAGGCTCTGCACTATACAGTGAGGGAGAGAGAGGAGGCTCTGCACTATGCAGTGAGGGAGAGAGAGGAGGCTCTGCACTATGCAGTGAGGGAGAGAGAGGAGGCTCTGCACTATACAGTGAGGGAGAGAGAGGAGGCTCTGCACTATACAGTGAGGGAGAGAGAGGAGGCTCTGCACTATACAGTGAGGGAGAGAGAGGAGGCTCTGCACTATACAGTGAGGGACACAGGAGGCTCTGCACTATACAGTGAGGGAGAGAGAGGAGGCTCTGCACTATACAGTGAGGGACACATGAGGCTCTGCACTATACAGTGAGGGAGAGAGAGGAGGCTCTGCACTATACAGTGAGGGAGAGAGAGGAGGCTCTGCATTATACAGTGAGGGACACAGGAGGCTCTGCACTATACAGTGAGGGAGAGAGAGGAGGCTCTGCACTATACAGTGAGGGACACAGGAGGCTCTGCACTATACAGTGAGGGAGAGAGAGGAGGCTCTGCACTATACAGTGAGGGACACAGGAGGCTCTGCACTATACAGTGAGGGAGAGAGGAGGCTCTGCACTATACAGTGAGGGAGAGAGAGGAGGCTCTGCACTATACAGTGAGGGAGAGAGAGGAGGCTCTGCACTATACAGTGAGGGACACAGGAGGCTCTGCACTATACAGTGAGGGAGAGAGAGGAGGCTCTGCACTATACAGTGAGGGAGAGAGAGGAGGCTGTGCATTATACAGTAAGGGAGAGAGTGGAGGTTCTGGATATGACAGAAAGGGAGAAGGTTATGGGGCTGTGAAGATACCGGGTTTCCTGCCCAATTCTACCCACTTCATTCTGGCTGGCCACCCACGGGTGCCTTCCTAGGCCAGGGAAGCCTACCCAGTACCTTCTAAGGTTCTTATTACCGTATTTCCCCATGTATAAGACGCACCTTTTTCCCCAAAATTTTGGGTCTAATAACTGGGTGCGTCTTATACAGGGGTAGTAGCACTTACCCTGTCAGATGACTCCTCTGTCCGCTAAAGTCTTCTCTCTGTCTGATCCTGATGCTGGAAACCCGATTAAGGTCCTCTCTGCGATGTCCGGATGTCCTTTCAGGACCTTGACAAGGTCCTGAAAGGCATCCTTAATCGGGTTGCCAGCATCAGGATCAGACAGAGAGAAGACAGAAGACTTTACCAGACAGAGGAATCATCTGACAGGGTAAGTCAGAATTCACTATAGCGTTGTCTCTCCTCTTTATAAGATGCACAAATACTCTGTTATCCTCAATTTTTTCACATGATTTATATAGGTGCGTCTTATACCGTGGAGTGTCCTATACATGGGGAAGTACGGTAGTCACTCAGGCAAATGCAGTTAGAAAAGTACAACAGTACATTTATTGTAATAAAAACAATACTAGATTATTATGTACACACAGTAAATAAAGGCCAGGAAGATTTACCACATCATCTGCCCCTTACCCCACTAGCTTAAGAAGCTACAGTCACCTGGATGTCCTGACTTAAAGGCCCATAGAGTTCTTCTCTTAGCTGCAGCTGTAGTCCATTGGTAGAGAACAAAAACTCAAAACCAGCTACACTGCACCTTCCATGAATCAAATCCTAGAATGAACAACACCTCCCCCCTGGAGTGACTCCTTATATCTAGGGTCAAATTTCTACTGTCTTTTCCCCTCCCTGGGCAAACCTCTGGGTCTCTCCTTGTTAAACATTGGTGAGTACTGGACTAGGGGGTTGGGGAGCTGTGCTTCCACAGAAACTCCCCTGCCCGATTATAGACCAAACGCCTGGAGTAGTCTTGGGAAAACAATGGATACTAATTAGCCCTCCCCCTCATCAATATCTTGCAACCTGATCCCTACCCATAACCCTTCTGGCTTCACTTTAAGGACAATGAATAACAACCTCACTGCCACATTAACAATATACAATAAACTTATTTACAATGAGCTACAATGTCCCCTTATCCACATGTAATTAAGACACTGCAGTTGTACTCTGTTCAGCCGGGGAACAAAAGCAAGGGCTATAACAAGTACATGCTATAATGTACATATTGTGAGAAACGAGGGACGGGATAGTTAGAGTGATATTAATACCTCGTTTCACCACAGGGGCAAAGAGTGGAGGCTCTGAATTCGGCAGTGAAGGTTTTGCATTAGACTAGGGGAGAGAGACTGAAAGCTCTGGATTCATCAGTGGGAGATAGTCAGTGGAAGGTTCTGCACTGTAAAGTAGGGAAGACAGTGTAGGCTCTATGGGGCATATTCAATTAGCATTCGCACCAGCGATTACGTGATGGCCGCATGGGTCCTGATACCACAAAATTGCGGATTTCTGTGCGCACCTCATAGGGTTGCAAGGGGAAAACCGCAATGTTGCGGTACCGTAATGACACTTTACACAGGCAGCCGCGCATAATCGCAGGCGCGACTCCTAATTGAATATGCCCCTATATTTAATATTGAGGGAGAGAATGGAAGTTCTCGATTGGACAGTGGTGAGTATGTGGAGGTTCTGTACTGGATAGTAGGAGAGAGAGTGGAGGTTCTCGATTAGACAGTGGTGAGTATGTGGAGGTTCTGTACTGGATAGTAGGAGAGAGAGTGGAGGTTCTCGATTGGACAGTGGTGAGTATGTGGAGGTTCTGTACTGGATAGTAGGAGAGAGAGTGGAGGTTCTCGATTGGACAGTGGTGAGTATGTGGAGGTTCTGTACTGGATAGTAGGAGAGAGAGTGGAGGTTCTCGATTGGACAGTGGTGAGTATGTGGAGGTTCTGTACTGGATAGTAGGAGAGAGAGTGGAGGTTCTCGATTAGACAGGAAGGGAGAGAGTAAAGGTGATCGGGAGAAAGTGGAGGTTATTATATTGAGCAACAGGCAAGAGTGGGTTTTAGATTAGACAGGGAGAGAGTGAAGGTTCTGAACTAGACAGGAAGTGGAGAATGGAGGTTCTGGATTATTTAAAAAGAGAGTATAGAGGTTCTTGACTAGACAGTGGAAGTGGAAGTTCTGGATTGATCAAGGAAAGATAAATAAACTATGTTTAAGTTGTGTATTGGACAGTGGGTGAGAGTGGATGTTCAGAGTTGGTCAGTGGAAGCTCTGCACAGATAGTGGGAGAAAAAAAAAGAGAGGTTCTGAGGGACAGGTAGTGAGACACAGTGAGAAGGAGAGGGAGTGTTCTGGACGAGAGAGAGAGAGAGAGAGAGAGGGAGTGTTCTGGACGAGAGAGAGAGAGAGAGAGAGAGAGGGAGTGTTCTGGACGAGAGAGAGAGAGAGAGAGAGAGAGAGGGAGTGTTCTGGACGAGAGAGAGAGAAAGAGAGAGAGAGAGAGAGGGGGAGTGTTCTGGACGAGAGAGAGAGAGAGAGAGAGAGAGAGGGAGTGTTCTGGACGAGAGAGAGAGAGAGAGAGAGAGAGAGAGGGAGTGTTCTGGACGAGAGAGAAAGAGAGAGAGAGAGAGAGAGAGAGAGAGAGAGGGAGTGTTCTGGACGAGAGAGAGAGGGTGTTCTGAACGAGAGAGAGAGAGGGTGTTCTGGACGAGAGAGGGAGTGTTCTGGACGAGAGAGAGAGTGTTCTGGACGAGAGAGAGTGTTCTGGATGAGAGAGAGAGAGAGTGTTCTGGACGAGAGAGAGAGAGAGTGTTCTAGACGAGAGAGAAAGAGAGAGGGTGTTCTGGACGAGAGAAAGAGAGAGAGTGTTCTGGACGAGAGAGAGAGTGTTCTGGACGAGAGAGAGAGAGATTAGATAGTTTGTGATCTGAAAGGCAGGTGATTTAGAATCTATACACCAATCACATAGACTTTTACATTGTGGCTTCTTATATTTTTAAAATATATTATATAGTGATTTATTAATTATTATTATTATTGAGAAACTGAACACAACACATAGCTATATAGGAAATCTTAGCAGTGTATTTGAGAGAGTACTTGGATGAGGCTTGGTAATTAGCATTTTGTGGCATCTCTTCAGTGTTGGGGAAGGATGTAGGTCTGGTGAGTAGAGCTCTATACCACCTGCAAATGTTTTATTATAATACATTTTATTAAGAACAGCAAACGGTGCATACCAGCTGCTTTATAATTCTTCAATATGGTATAAAATGGACATATACACTATATGGACAAAAGTATTTGGCCAAACCTGTTAATTATTGAATTGAGGTGTTTCAATCAGACCCGTTGCCAGAGGTTTATAAAATCAAGCAACTAGCAATTCAATCTCCATTTGCAAACATTTGTGATACAAAATGGGGCGTTCTGAAGAGCTCAGTGACACCAAGCGTGGTACTGTGATAGGATGCCACTTTTGCAATAAGAGGGTTTATTAAATTTCCTCTCTGCTGGATATTCCTCGGTCAACTGTAAATGATATTAGTAGAAAGTGGAAGCGTTTAGGAACAGCAGCAACTCAGCCATGAAGCAGAAGACCACGTAAAATCACAGCAGGGTCAATGACTGCTAAGGCGCATGGTGCGTAAAAGTCACCAACGCTCTGCTGATTCCATAGCTGAAGAGTTCTGAACTTCCACTGGCATTAATGTAAGCACAAAAACTGTGCGGCGGAAGCTTAATGGAATGGGATTTCATGGCCGAGCAGCTGCATGCAGCCTCACATCACCAAGACCAATGCCAAGCGTCAGATGGAGTGGTGTAAAGCACACTGACACTGGACTGTGGAGCAGTGGAAACGTGTTCTGTGGTGTGACGAATCACGCTTCTCTGTTTGGCAGTGAGATGGGCGAGTCTGTATTTGGCAGATGCTGGGAGAATGTTACCTGCCTGACTGCATTATGCCAACTATGAAGTTTGTTGGAGGAGGGATAATGGTATGGGGCTGTTTTTCAGGCTTTGGGCTAGACCCCTTATCTTCAGTGAAGGGCAAACTTAATGCTTCAGCATAACAAGTCATTTTGGACAATGCTATGCTTCCAACTTTGTGGCAACAGTCTGGGGAATGCCCTTTTCTATTCCAACATGACTGTGCCCCAGTGCACAAACAAGGACTACAAAGACATGGTTTGATGAGTTCAGTGTGGAAGAACTTGACTGGCCCACACAGAGCCTGACCTCAACCCATTCGAACACCTTTGGAATGAACTGGAACAGAGATTGCGAGCCAGGCCTTCTCGTCCAACATCAGTGCCTGACCTCATAAATGCTCTACTGAATGAATGGGCACAAATTCCCACAGAAACACTCCAACATCTTGTAGAAGGCCTTCCAAAAAGAGTGGAAGCTGTTATCGCTAAAGAATGGGGACCAGCTCCATATTAAAGTATATATATTTGAATACAATGTCATTACAGTCCCTGTATTTGTAACTAACGGTCAAGAATCCGAATACTTGTGTCCATATTGTGTGAGAGTATAAAACAATTAATAGTTATTAAGATGTACAAATATATGTGTGAAATACCTTAAAACTATACTTCAGATGCAGGACTACGCCTTGAAGAAAAACAAGTGTTTCCTATGGAACAGACAATAGCAGGATGCCAGACTGAAGGAAATGGCCGGGATGAAAACCACCTAGTACTGAACAAAGGATGTTGCCTTATATGTATTATTGTTGCAAAGAAATGTTTGTTGAGCTAAAGAGATTTCCTTATATGTACTTGTTGTTAACCAGTTAATGCTGGACCCTAGGTATAAATAAAGGGCCAGTCTGAAGAGACCCTTAGAGCTGATTTTGAAACTGCAACACCTTGTTTGTGTTTCACTTCTTCACTCTCCTGTCGACAGTATTATACCAAATACGAGATCAGGTTATCAGAGATCGATAGTAGGGGCACCAAGCCTCGGTACCTCGACAATAGTGTGTGTCTTCCACCATTACTGGAGCCATCAGCACAAGGTAGAAAAGCAGAGAGAGCCGAGACACTCAGCTTTTTACAGTGCAGTTGTCCCTCATACTGACTGGGGCCTCTGCTGGAGGATCTGCCACACTGAATGGAATGACAGCCACTATCAGTACGATCCGCACAGTAGTACGTGATAGCAGGGGTAACCAAACTGCACAAATGCCTATAGCCCTACAGGGCAAAACCAGCCAATACAATAACAATATTTAGTGGTTTTGGAGGAAATGGCTTTTGGGACCATTTATGGAAAATGCAGTTTTACTCATAACAGCCAGTCAGTTTCTAGCAGTTATTTTTGTAAAAAAATTAAAAGGAACATGTGATTGGTTGATATGATGACCACTAATTTATGGACTTGTGCAGCTATGTTTCCACGGAAACTATCCATCCTATGTCATATGCTTGACAAGTAGATTCCACACAGACTGGCTCATTATTGTGCAACCGACAGGGTTTAGAGGGGAGTACAGGCACCACACATTACAGATCAAGTTCTCAGAGGACAGTAGAGCATTGCAGGACTGTGTTAAGGATTAAATAAAAGGACAATAGAGGGTTATATCAATTCAAAGTCTGGCAAAAGTTCACAATAAACCCCAAACCAAAATTATACTCTGACTGATCCGTCTACCACAGTAACCCCAGCCCTCCACCCTATCCCACAGACTTTAGCCTGGACACATTGGGCCTGATTCACCAAGGCACGCATACTGAGTGCAACTTGGGCTTGGTTTTAATGCACGTATTTCAGCTTTATGCGCACGCCCAAACTTATCAAGATACAGCAGCTGTTGAATTCGGGTGTAGGTCTGTTGCATTCTACTACACAAGACACTGGATTATAAATTTGCCAAAGAACGCACAGGAAAATATATATATATAATTAATGATATTAATAATAAAGACATTAATGATCAAACAGTAATAAGAAATAGAATGTAATACATTTTTTCTGTACACTGACAATGGCAAAACACCCCTTCCTCACCCCATTCACTGTCGAAATTAAAGGCTGAAGTAAGTGTCTTTTACGTTGGAAGACGGAGCGGACAGGGCTGCTTTTATTGGCGTACGTCCCGGTTCTGGGCATGCACAGTGATTTTGCATACGATACGCTCAATATCGGCAGATAGGTGCCTTGATGAATCGGGCCCCACGGCTTTATCTTTCTACATGTGGGTGATAGGTAGGTGGCCCGCCCTCACTAGGAACATCTACCCTAGATTAACCTTCTCCACCACTTTATCTTTCTAAGTGTGGGTGATAGGTAGGCGGTCCGCCCTCACTAGGAACATCCCCCACTACATAAACCTTCTCCACGGCTTTATCTTTCTACATCTGGGTGATAGGTAGGTGGCCCATCCTTACACGGGGCATCCCCATCAAATACACCACCTATTTTTGTTCATGTGGGTGCATAGGCAGGTGGATCACCCTCACAAGGAACATTTATCATCTCCATCCTATCTTGGCCCATAAATCCATGCGCCTGCCCATCACATGGCTGAAGCTGCGCATATATATGCTGGTGACATCACAAAACAGCATCTGCACACCCATAAATGATGGATGTCTCCAATATTTCCCCAGAGGGACTTCCTCTAGTCCCCAGCCCAATGACAGTGTGTTGGTACTTACTCTGCTATGTGCCCAGGTGCCAAGGAGCCCATGAAAGAGCAGGGTGCCCCCAGCAGGGACAGCACCGTGCATGTGTTCGAGGCATTGCCACCTCGCTGCCAGCGCTGCGACAGACATCTGCAACATAATCAGACAATGCATTACAACCGAGACCAGGCATACACAGTGAGAGAAGAGTGTGAGGACTATGTAAGGATTTAGTTGGCGCTCATTCTGTATCACACTTACACTCTATCATAGTAATAACACACAGAAACAGACAATGTGACACAACTGAGACCCAGGAGGCTGGCCTACTATCCAGCAGCCATACTTACACCTCTGGTGCACACCAGTGACAAAACTGTTCTTGGCACTTTAAATCAATTACCCCCTCCAAGGTCTGGGCATCAGCTCTGCGCCTCTACTTCCTGGTGGACCGCAGCAGCTGGTTGGCAAAAATCTCATGGGTGGCGTGGTGGTTATTGGCAAGCTCTTGGCCCGCTCAGCTACAGTCGCATTGTGCCTTAAGGCCGCCAGCTGGATGCTTAGCACAGTGGCCCCACGCTCATCATTGGAAAGAGGGGCTAGTTCTGCCAATACACTCTGCTGAGAAAAGGGCGCTGCTCTCTGGGGTTCTGGTGCCCTTTTTTCCCGGTTGTCAACTGGGCTGTTGCACTGGTTCCTGCCTCCAGTAGATTCCTCCACTGGGAGACCATGGTAGAGGTCCAAGTCTCATTTCCTCCCTGAATCTCAAGGTTCACCTTGAACATGTTGACATACACTGACATCCTGTGCGCTCTTCTGGCTGCAGTTATTCCTCTCTTGAATAACTCTGCTCTCCTGACTGGTGTATGAAAAGCTGCCTGGGCTTACCTCACTGCTGGCTACCAGAAATCTATGACAGGATTGACCTCTTTTGCCACCATGTAGTATTGTTGGGGACCAGCTGGGTTTGCCTTGCCATAGTCCCTTTTCTTTATCCCAAATGCGCCCCCTTTAAATGCTATAGGGGGGTGCTGTGCTGCCATCACCTGGGACAACTTTCTTCTGGGTAAAATCTTGCTATTATAGCACCCCCTTGCTGGGCACCTGTGCTGGTACCCCTGACCTCTTACTTCAAATCAGAGTTCCTGTAGATGGCTCTCCCAGAGCTCTCACAATGGACCAGTGCTGGAGGGTAGTGGGCAGAGCATTTTCGCTGGGTCCCAAACCTCAGAACAGTCGGATAACAGATTATAGAGCAGATAAATAGAAGTCAAAGCAGGATCTTGAAGCAGTCATGTTTATTGCTCAGAAATGGTCCTTATTAGGACTGTTACAAACTAGTTATGCTTCCTGCTACCATGCTGCACGGACGTACCGCATAAGCTCTCCACTGGGGCTTAATCCTAAACTCCGAATTCTAGTGGTGAATCCCCGGCTCTGCTAGGTTTCTCTGCCTCCACTTACCTCTGCCCCCAGCTGAGTTCACGCGCCCGCTGGTGATTGCCTCCACAAGTCCCTCTGGCAATTTCGTCTACTCAAGCCCCCGGCTCTGGACTAGCTGCTTGCAGATTCTTGCCTGGCTCTCCTTCGTCGATCCAGCCTCGGTCTCCAGCATTTCTTGGCCCTGCTCTTCTCACTCTCGAGGAGTCCTTTCCTTCTGCCTTAGATATCTTCTGCTCTCCTTCTACCTGGTCCTTTCCTGCGGCCTACTTCTGGTTCAATCCCCGGTCTCTGGTGTTGCTCCTCTTCCCACGGCAGTCTACTTCCAGTTGTATCCCCCGACTCCGATGCCACACATCTCCACACTGCTACCTTCACTGTTGAAACTCTACTACAACTGCCACTGCCTGGACGCATTACGCCTATTCACTCTACTCCCTGAGTGCCTCACCTCGCCATTGCTGCTGTCTCCCTGGGTTTCAAGCTACCTACCACTTTGGTCTACTGGCCTCATCTTGCTCTACTGCACCTCAATCTGCCTGCCTACTCTGATGAGCCCTGGAGCTCCCACATTCAGATGTTATCCCCAGCCAGATTTGATGCCTACACCTACCACACACCCTCCTCTGATGTTCCCTGGACCTACCTTATCTCTTGACTCCCTGGATCTTTGGTCCCACCTGTACTCTGGACCAACCCTATCTCTGTGACAAACCAGATCTCTCGTCTCACCTTAACTCCGGTCCCTCCGGACCACTACTGCTCCGGCGACTACCTATGATCTGACTAGACTCACCTGTTTCAGTGTTCTCCTTCCTCCGCGCCTGGTACCGGCTCTCTGCAGCCCTCATTACTTCTATTACCATGTGTTTTCATTTCAATTTACCATAAGTTCATCTTAACCTTATTTTTACTTCAATTTAATTTTATCTTATTGTTTTTTATTTTAATTTTATTTTAATCTTTACTGCACTTTATATTGTTTTTACCACTGCCTTTCGTTCTTGCTCCGTTCCATAGTAATTTACAGTCCTATTTACTGTTTTACTCTGTTCCATCAGTCCTTAATTAACTAACCTCTAATCCGCTCTGGTTCACTACGATCTCCCTTTTGCTGCCCTCACCTCTGTGTTACTTACTCCCTTACCCCTCCTCCTGCCCTTTCTCATTCCCCGTCCCCCTGTCTCTCACCATGCCGCCCCGCTCCTTTCCTATACCCATCCTCTCCCCTAGCCCCCTCCACTGGTCCAACTCTCACTGCCCCATCTCTCACCTTCCCCCTTGCTCCATCAACCCTGACAATCTCATCCGCATCTCCCCTCTTCCCTCCCTTTCTCATGTGCCGTCTGGAAATCCAGGTCCATCCGTAACAAACTGTCCTCCACTCATGACCTCTTAATCTGCAACTCTCTAAATCTTCTTGCCATCACTGAAACCTGGCTTACTTCTTCTGATTCTTCCTCACCCATTGCTCTCTCTTACGGGGGCCTCTCCTTCACCCACTCCACCAGACCGGATGAGCGTCCAGGAGGTAGAGTGGGCCTCCTCATATCCCCTAACTGCACTTTTCGGGTCATTGCTATTTTACCTTCCCTCTCCTTCTCCTCCTTTGAAGTACACTCCATCCGTCTCTTCTCCTCCATCCACCTCCGTGTCTCCGTCATCTACCGTCCCCCTGGCCCCACCTCCCTTTTCCTCGACAACTTTGCTGCGTGGCTCCCCCACTACCTTTCCTCTGACCTTCCCTCCATCATACTTGCCGAGTTTAACATCCCTATGGACAACTGTTCTGAACCTGCCACCATCAAACTTCTCGCCCTTTCCTCCTCCCCTAGGCCTCACTCAGTGAACCTCTTCCCCCACCCACTGTCTTGGTCACTCCCTCAACCTTGTCTTCTCTCATCTCTGCAATCTCTCTGACTTCTCCAACTCTCCCTTCCCACTCTCTGACCACCATCTCCTCTCCTTCACTCTGTCCTCCTCCCACCTCGTCTAAAGCCACCCTCACTAGGTGCAACCTTGATACTATTGACCCTACCTCTTTCTCCTCCTCTCATGAAACTTTCCTTTCACCCCATCCCCCCCTGGCCTGCCCCGACCAGGCGCCCTCTCTCTCTACAACCACTCCCTCACTGCTGCCCTGGACGCTGTCACCCCGGCCTTCTTCGACTTAACAACACCACCATCTCCCTCTGTCACCCAACTCCACTGCCTGGGTGTCACCCTCGACTCCTCTCTCTCTTTTGCCCCCCCACATTCATTCCCTTGCCCAAGCCTGTCACTTTCAACTATGCATCACCCACATCCGTCCCTTTCTCTCTCAGGGTGCCACCTTACTGGCCTCCCCCACTCCCATCTCTCCCCCCTCCGCTCTATACTCATTGCGGCCGCAAGACTCAATCTTCCCCTTACGCTGCTCCTCCTCTGCCTCCCCTTTCTGCCTTGCCTTACACTGGTTCCCCTTCCCCTACAGAATCCTTTTCAAACTCCTCACCACCACTTACAAGGGTCTCTCCAACTCTACTGCCCCTTATATCTCTAACCTCCTCTCCATTCACACTCCTGCCCGCTCACTGCCCTGGGCCAATGATCGACGTCTCTCCTCCACTCTTATCACCACTTCCTTTGTGCCTGTTCTGTCTTACCTCCTTTAGGATGTAAGCTCACATGAGCAGGGCCCTCTTCCCTCCTGTCTCCTCACCTGTTCTTCTGCTCTTTCTTTACTGCATTAGCCTGCCTGGAGTTTCTGAAGTATTGGTATTTTTGTTTATTGTCCTGTACTGTTTCACCCTGTATAGTCTGTTTGTATGATGTACGGCCCTCCGGAAATCTTGTGGCGCCTAACAAATAAATGATAATAATAATAATAGTTAGAGTTACTAGTGATCATCCAGAGGTACAGATGGTAGATATTTGAACACCAGGGGGTAATGTATCAAGCTGCAATTGAATCAGGCTAGTTGAAACTCTCTGATGTATTAACCTGAGATTTTATGTAAAATCGCCAGAGATGAGTTATTGTAAAAATCGCTGGTTTCAAACTTGCAGAAAATAGTGGTCACTATTTTTCCCCACTCTATCTATACAAGTCTCTAAATGTATGAAGCTGCAATGTTGCTAACCCGACTGAGTTTCAAATACAAATCGACAGATACAACAAGCTGCTTTATAGATGCAAGATTGCCATCACATCAGGGTTACAATGCCGGGTTCTACAGCCGCAGGTCCTGGCGGCTGTCAAAAGTATCCTACTGCTGGTTGCGTGAAAAACGGGGAAAAAAATTGCGCAGGGTCCCCCTCCAATTTTCATGTAACCAGCACTAAGCCAGTCAGGGTGGGTGACACTATAGCAGGGGAACACGCAGCAGGGCCTCCCCTGCCATAATGTCATACCAACCCCAGGCTGTTCAGCGCCGGCCTGGATTCCCTAACCTGTGCGGGTGCCCACTCTAGAACTAAAGCACTAGGGCTCTTCCTACACCCCTGGGCGGTGATGTAGGGTAATAACGTCAATGAAAATGTTATGAAAACAAAACGGACACTATTTTATTTTGTGGAACTACAAGTCCCAGCCAGGCCGGGCTGCCCTAAACAGTCTTGGCATGCTGATGCTTGTAGAACTACAAGCACCAGCATACCCATGGCAGCCAGGTCATGCTGGCACTTGGAGAACCACAAGTCCCAACATGGCCTAACACCCAAGGCTGGCTGCGACCTGTAGTTCCACAAATAAAATGTTGAATAAAACCCCAACACCCTGTTTGAAACCACAACATTTTAATAAAAATAATAAAACCCCAATAAATACATAAAACACCCTCTTTAATACATCAATTAAAAATAATAAAACCCCATATCCTCACCAATATGATGTCTTCTTTTGTCAACAGCTTTTAATCCAAAAATGTTTGTAAAAAACTGTCCTTAAATATTTGTATTTCAAAATAAGGTCCATGAAGATGTCCCCAAAATATTTGTATATCCAAAAGTCCATGCTTGAATAAAATCTTTTGATCTTCAAGTCAAGAGGTTTGCACTCTTCTTTCTTTAGGTCAGGGGGACCCCCATTTTGTACATCCAAACAGGAATGCGCTTGTAAAACAGATAAACCCAGTAAACACACAATGCTAACTATGCTTGTACACTGGACATGCATACAACGCTCTATTTATAGGGATATCCCCATGCTGTCATGGGAAACACTCTAGACTATAAATAGAGCTTGCGGAACCCCTGCCGCGAGTCCCCCTGCTACACTGCCACCCACCCCGGCTGGTTTGCCTAGTGCTGGTTACATAAAAATCGGGGGGACCCGCACGCAAATTTTTCCCCGACTTTCGCGCAAACCAGCATTAGGCTGGCAGCACCAGGGTTAATAGTGCTCGGGCGGGGGGACCCCACGCATTTTTTTTTTTTTAATAAATATAATTTTATTTAGCCTAAAATCGCCATAGATTGCCATGTCAAACTTTCAACCAATCATAAATCAGTATTGGTTTGCAAATGGCGATTTTCAGCTAAATAGCAGCGAGTTTGCTAAACACGGGAGAGTTTGAAATCGGTACAAATCTTGAGAGATGAACAGCGGTTTTGAAGTTCAGACTACAAAATCGTTACTTAATACACATAACGACTTTGGGATTCAAATCGCCGTTTATCTCCCGCGATTTTAAATCGCTGAAAAATTCAGCCCTTGATACATTTACCTCCAGGACTTATTTTATACAGTTTAAGACAGATGAAGACAAACTGGCAGGAGGTAATCCAGCCTCCTGCCTCCTTAACCAATCCAGGCTGATTCATGAAGCTTATAATCATACAAAAGGGAAAGTGTGTATGGAGGGCACTCTGATGGATTATAATGAATTAATAAGTAACTTTTATTGATATGCATTAAAATCTGTTATTAAATGAGGAATAATATTTCCTCCCAAATATAAAACCATAGTTATTAGCGAAATATTAAAATTGAAATGATTAGTTGAACCCATTTGAAACCGATCTGTTAAAAATAGCAATAATAATATACTACGCGACTGCAGGGTTCAGCATATTATAATAATATGTACTCCTAAATTCAATACTCTATTAAATATTGCTAAGCAAGTCTAAACAGGCTAAGAACTGTTAGTATGTATCATGGATCATATTGGTAATGGGATTGTAATGAGATCACAGTGTGCTATAGAGCCACTATAAGAGTACAATGGCTCTAAGAGGATAATTATCCTTATTTAGAGCTGTAATTTGACAGATCACTGATTGTAAGAGTGATTTGAGACCATAATTGCATGAATGGCTACATATATGGATTCATGAAGCTAGCACATGAATCAGCATGCAGGGTTGTAACATTGTTGCCACTGGCAGGGAGAGTACACCAAGGAGAGGGGGGGCTCAGCCTCCTCTCCATCCCTGGTGCGTGGGAGATTTTCTAAATCTCCAGTATAAAAATACTTCCAGGGACCACGCCCCGGGTTCTAACCCTTCGCTGTAGCCAAGTTTGGCTCACGGGAGTAGGCAGCCAGATACCAGGGCAGCAGTCATATATTATTATCATTTATTTATAAGGCGCCACAAGGTCTCCGCAGCGCCGTACACAATACAAACAATGGACAGTACAGGGAATAACAGTACAAAACAATAAACGAGTAGTAGTAAGACTTCAGAGGCTCCAGGCAAGGCAAATATATGGAGGTTGGAGCAGAAGAGAAGGTAGAGAGACAGGAGGGAGTAGGGCCCTGCTCATACGAGCTTACATCCTAAGGGGTTATCCCCATATACTTTAAAATACACATTTATTTCCTCCCCCCCAATGCTGCAGCAGCCAGAACACTGGACCCAGCCACATAGTTATACTTATTAATTCCCATTCTCATGTGGGAGAAGGGGGTCACACAATTGTGTGGCTGGATCACGTAGAAATAACTTATTTGGGGCTGGATCACTTAGAAATAACCTATTAAAGATATTTATTTTAATTAGGAGTACAACGCACCACTGTTTATCATTGCAAATGTACTTATCCTTATATTGGTATGTGTTTTGTATGGAAATGTATTGATATAGGAGACAATATGTCATGTTTGGGTTTTGCAAACCTCTCCAGATCGTGTGAAACCCCTCCAGGCTGAGTTATGTGCAGGCTGCATGAAGCACCCGGATTGGTTAGAGGGGCAGAAGGCTGGATTACCTCCTGCCAGGGTATCTGTATTAATCTGTATAAAAGGCACATGGATTGACTATGTATTATTTTCACACCATTTGAAACTTCTGGAAAGCTCACTAGTTCCACAAAGGAAGGAACTTAGTGGTGGCAGCAGGCTCCTCCTACTGCGGCATGAGGGGCGCATGTGGGATAAAGAAAGGGGACGGTGGCGTGTCAAGGCTGTTACAGTAGTAATTTAAGGAGGCGCCACCTGTACAAAGTTCTTTACCAAGCCATGTACATTTTACAGCCGCCGCCTCCTTAAATTAGTACCTTAACAGCTCTTCAAATCTCAGTTTCAAGCAGTCTGTGTTTCCAGTCACTCGCCTATGAGGTGTTCGGTGTAATTATGTCGGGGTAAGAACTGTCGGCATTTCCAGCGTCGTTATAGTGAGTATAACTGGCTAACAGCGGCCTTCCAGGGATGGAGGTGGGAAGTGTAACCTGGCGTAAAGGGTTGTTGTACCGTGTAGCTAGGAAAGTAGAAGTGGATAGACCAGTCCAGGAACAAGTTCAACTAGTGGTACCATGGAGACATCACGCACAACTGATGTCCTTTGCCCACAAAATCCCTATGGCGGGAAACCTGGGAAGACACTGAACACTGAGGCGTCTGACACAGAACTTTTTCTGGCCTGAAATGTCGAATGACGTCCGGGCCTACTGTAAGTCCTGTGATGCGTGTCTGTGTCTTGGGCGCTCCAGTGCTCCCCTCAAGTCCTTGCCAATAATTGGGGAACCTTTTCTGAGCAGAGACCTCTCACCTGTCACTATACCTGTAATATCTGAGCAGAGACCTCTCACCTGTCACTGTACCTGTAATATCTGAGCAGAGAAATCTCACCTGTCACTGTACCTGTAATATCTGAGCAGAGACCTCTCACCTGTCACTATACCTGTAATATCTGAGCAGAGACCTCTCATCTGTCACTGTACCTGTAATATCTGAGCAGAGACCTCTCAACTGTCACTATACCTGTAATATCTGAGCAGAGACCTCTCATCTGTCACTAAACCTGTAATATCTGAGCAGAGACCTCTCACCTGTCACTGTACCTGTAATATCTGAGCAGAGAAATCTCACCTGTCACTGTACCTGTAATTTCTGAGCAGAGACCTCTCACCTGTCACTATACCTGTAATATCTGAGCAGAGACCTCTCATCTGTCACTGTACCTCTAATATCTGAGCAGAGACATCTCACCTGTCACTGTACCTGTAATATCTGAGCAGAGACCTGTCACCTGTACCTGTAATATCTGGGCAGAGACCTCTCACCTGTCACTGTACCTGTAATATCTGAGCAGAGACATCTCACCTGTCACCTGTACCTGTAATATCTGAGCAGAGACTGTCACCTGTACCTGTAATATCTGGGCAGAGACCTCTCACCTGTCACTCTACCTGTAATATCTGAGCAGGGACCTCTCACCTGTCACTGTACATGTAATATCTGAGCAGAGACCTCTCACCTGTACCAGTAATATTTGAGCAGAGACCTCTCACCTGTCACTGTACCTGTAATATCTGAGCAGAGACATCTCACCTGTCACTGTAATATCTGAGCAGAGACCTGTCACCTGTACCTGTAATATCTGGGCAGAGACCTCTCACCTGTCACTGTACCTGTAATATCTGAGCAGAGACATCTCACCTGTCACCTGTACCTGTAATATCTGAGCAGAGACCTGTCACCTGTACCTGTAATATCTGGGCAGAGACCTCTCACCTGTCACTCTACCTGTAATATCTGAGCAGGGACCTCTCACCTGTCACTGTACATGTAATATCTGAGCAGAGACCTCTCACCTGTACCAGTAATATTTGAGCAGAGACCTCTCACCTGTCACTGTACCTGTAATTTCTGAGCAGAGACCTCTCACCTGCCACTGTACCTGTAATATCTGAGCAGAGACCTCTCACCTATCACTATACCTGTAATATCTGAGCAGAGACCTCTCACCTGTCACTGTACCTGTAATATCTGGGCAGAGACCTCTCACCTGTCACTCTACCTGTAATATCTGAGCAGGGACCTCTCACCTGTCACTGTACATGTAATATCTGAGCAGAGACCTCTCACCTGTACCAGTAATATTTGAGCAGAGACCTCTCACCTGTCACTGTACCTGTAATATCTGAGCAGAGACCTCTCACCTGCCACTGTACCTGTAATATCTGAGCAGAGACCTCTCACCTATCACTATACCTGTAATATCTGAGCAGAGACCTCTCACCTGTCACTGTACCTGTAATATCTGAGCAGAGACATCTCACCTGTCACTGTACCTGTAATATCTGAGCAGAGACCTGTCACCTGTACCTGTAATATCTGGGCAGAGACCTCTCACCTGTCACTCTACCTGTAATATCTGAGCAGGGACCTCTCACCTGTCACCTGTACCTGTAATATCGGGGCAGAGACCTCTCACCTGTCACTCTACCTGTAATATTTGAGCAGAGACCTCTCACCTGTCACTGTACCTGTAATATCTGAGCAGAGACCTCTCACCTGTCATTGTACCTGTAATATCTGAGCAGAGACCTCTCACCTGTCACCTGTACCTGTAATATTTGAGCAGAGACCTCTCACCTGTCACCTGTACCTGTAATATTTGAGCAGAGACCTCTCACCTGTCACTATATCTGTAATATCTGAGCAGAGACCTCTCACCTGTCACTGTACCTGCAAGATCTGAGCAGAGACCTCTCACCTGTCACTGTACCTGTAATATCTGAGCAGAGACCTCTCACCTGTCACTGTACCTGTAATATCTGAGCAGAGACCCCTCACCTGTCACTGTACCTGTAATATCTGAGCAGAGACCTCTCACCTGTCACTGTACATGTAATATCTGAGCAGAGACATCTCACCTGTCACTGTACCTGTAATATCTGAGCAGAGACCTCTCACCTGTCACTGTACCTGTAATATCTGAGCAGAGACCTGTCACCTGTACCTGTAATATCTGAGCAGAGACCTCTCACCTGTCACTGTACCTGTAATATCTGAGCAGAGACCTCCCACCTGTCACTGTACCTGTAATATCTGAGCAGAGACCTCTCACCTGTCACCTGTACCTGTAATATCTGAGCAGGGACCACTCACCTGTCACTGTATCTGTAATATCTGAGCAGAGACCTCTCACCTGTCATTGTACCTGTAATATCTGAGCAGGGACCTCTCACCTGTCACCGTACCTGTAATATCTAAGCAGAGACCTCTCACTATATCTGTAATATCTGAGCAGAGACCTCTCACCTGTCACTGTACCTGCAATATCTGAGCAGAGACCTCTCACCTGTCACTGTACCTGTAATATCTGAGCAGAGACCTCTCACCTGTCACTGTACCTGTAATATCTGAGCAGAGACCTCTCACCTGTCACTGTACCTGTAATATCTGAGCAGAGACCTCTCACCTGTCACTGTACCTGTAATATCTGAGCAGAGACATCTCACCTGTCACTGTACCTGTAATATCTGAGCAGAGACCTCTCACCTGTACCAGTAATATTTGAGCAGAGACCTCTCACCTGTCACTGTACCTGTAATATCTGAGCAGAGACATCTCACCTGTCACTGTAATATCTGAGCAGAGACCTGTCACCTGTACCTGTAATATCTGGGCAGAGACCTCTCACCTGTCACTGTACCTGTAATATCTGAGCAGAGACATCTCACCTGTCACCTGTACCTGTAATATCTGAGCAGAGACCTGTCACCTGTACCTGTAATATCTGGGCAGAGACATCTCACCTGTCACTCTACCTGTAATATCTGAGCAGGGACCTCTCACCTGTCACTGTACATGTAATATCTGAGCAGAGACCTCTCACCTGTACCAGTAATATTTGAGCAGAGACCTCTCACCTGTCACTGTACCTGTAATATCTGAGCAGAGACCTCTCACCTGCCACTGTACCTGTAATATCTGAGCAGAGACCTCTCACCTATCACTATACCTGTAATATCTGAGCAGAGACCTCTCACCTGTCACTGTACCTGTAATATCTGAGCAGAGACATCTCACCTGTCACTGTACCTGTAATATCTGAGCAGAGACCTGTCACCTGTACCTGTAATATCTGGGCAGAGACCTCTCACCTGTCACTCTACCTGTAATATCTGAGCAGAGACCTCTCACCTGTCACTGTACCTGTAATATCTGAGCAGAGACCTCTCACTTGTCATTGTACCTGTAATATCTGAGCAGAGACCTCTCACCTGTCACCTGTACCTGTAATATTTGAGCAGAGACCTCTCACCTGTCACCTGTACCTGTAATATTTGAGCAGAGACCTCTCACCTGTCACTATATCTGTAATATCTGAGCAGAGACCTCTCACCTGTCACTGTACCTGCAAGATCTGAGCAGAGACCTCTCACCTGTCACTGTACCTGTAATATCTGAGCAGAGACCTCTCACCTGTCACTGTACCTGTAATATCTGAGCAGAGACATCTCACCTGTCACCTGTACCTGTAATATCTGAGCAGAGACCTCTCACCTGTCACTGTACCTGTAATATCTGAGCAGAGACCCCTCACCTGTCACTGTACCTGTAATATCTGAGCAGAGACCTCTCACCTGTCACTGTACATGTAATATCTGAGCAGAGACATCTCACCTGTCACTGTACCTGTAATATCTGAGCAGAGACCTCTCACCTGTCACTGTACCTGTAATATCTGAGCAGAGACCTGTCACCTGTACCTGTAATATCTGAGCAGAGACCTCTCACCTGTCACTGTACCTGTAATATCTGAGCAGAGACCTCCCACCTGTCACTGTACCTGTAATATCTGAGCAGAGACATCTCACCTGTCACTGTAATATCTGAGCAGAGACCTGTCACCTGTACCTGTAATATCTGGGCAGAGACCTCTCACCTGTCACTGTACCTGTAATATCTGAGCAGAGACATCTCACCTGTCACCTGTACCTGTAATATCTGAGCAGAGACCTGTCACCTGTACCTGTAATATCTGGGCAGAGACATCTCACCTGTCACTCTACCTGTAATATCTGAGCAGGGACCTCTCACCTGTCACTGTACATGTAATATCTGAGCAGAGACCTCTCACCTGTACCAGTAATATTTGAGCAGAGACCTCTCACCTGTCACTGTACCTGTAATATCTGAGCAGAGACCTCTCACCTGCCACTGTACCTGTAATATCTGAGCAGAGACCTCTCACCTATCACTATACCTGTAATATCTGAGCAGAGACCTCTCACCTGTCACTGTACCTGTAATATCTGAGCAGAGACATCTCACCTGTCACTGTACCTGTAATATCTGAGCAGAGACCTGTCACCTGTACCTGTAATATCTGGGCAGAGACCTCTCACCTGTCACTCTACCTGTAATATCTGAGCAGAGACCTCTCACCTGTCACTGTACCTGTAATATCTGAGCAGAGACCTCTCACTTGTCATTGTACCTGTAATATCTGAGCAGAGACCTCTCACCTGTCACCTGTACCTGTAATATTTGAGCAGAGACCTCTCACCTGTCACCTGTACCTGTAATATTTGAGCAGAGACCTCTCACCTGTCACTATATCTGTAATATCTGAGCAGAGACCTCTCACCTGTCACTGTACCTGCAAGATCTGAGCAGAGACCTCTCACCTGTCACTGTACCTGTAATATCTGAGCAGAGACCTCTCACCTGTCACTGTACCTGTAATATCTGAGCAGAGACATCTCACCTGTCACCTGTACCTGTAATATCTGAGCAGAGACCTCTCACCTGTCACTGTACCTGTAATATCTGAGCAGAGACCCCTCACCTGTCACTGTACCTGTAATATCTGAGCAGAGACCTCTCACCTGTCACTGTACATGTAATATCTGAGCAGAGACATCTCACCTGTCACTGTACCTGTAATATCTGAGCAGAGACCTCTCACCTGTCACTGTACCTGTAATATCTGAGCAGAGACCTGTCACCTGTACCTGTAATATCTGAGCAGAGACCTCTCACCTGTCACTGTACCTGTAATATCTGAGCAGAGACCTCCCACCTGTCACTGTACCTGTAATATCTGAGCAGAGACATCTCACCTGTCACTGTAATATCTGAGCAGAGACCTGTCACCTGTACCTGTAATATCTGGGCAGAGACCTCTCACCTGTCACTGTACCTGTAATATCTGAGCAGAGACATCTCACCTGTCACCTGTACCTGTAATATCTGAGCAGAGACCTGTCACCTGTACCTGTAATATCTGGGCAGAGACATCTCACCTGTCACTCTACCTGTAATATCTGAGCAGGGACCTCTCACCTGTCACTGTACATGTAATATCTGAGCAGAGACCTCTCACCTGTACCAGTAATATTTGAGCAGAGACCTCTCACCTGTCACTGTACCTGTAATATCTGAGCAGAGACCTCTCACCTGCCACTGTACCTGTAATATCTGAGCAGAGACCTCTCACCTATCACTATACCTGTAATATCTGAGCAGAGACCTCTCACCTGTCACTGTACCTGTAATATCTGAGCAGAGACATCTCACCTGTCACTGTACCTGTAATATCTGAGCAGAGACCTGTCACCTGTACCTGTAATATCTGGGCAGAGACCTCTCACCTGTCACTCTACCTGTAATATCTGAGCAGAGACCTCTCACCTGTCACTGTACCTGTAATATCTGAGCAGAGACCTCTCACTTGTCATTGTACCTGTAATATCTGAGCAGAGACCTCTCACCTGTCACCTGTACCTGTAATATTTGAGCAGAGACCTCTCACCTGTCACCTGTACCTGTAATATTTGAGCAGAGACCTCTCACCTGTCACTATATCTGTAATATCTGAGCAGAGACCTCTCACCTGTCACTGTACCTGCAAGATCTGAGCAGAGACCTCTCACCTGTCACTGTACCTGTAATATCTGAGCAGAGACCTCTCACCTGTCACTGTACCTGTAATATCTGAGCAGAGACATCTCACCTGTCACCTGTACCTGTAATATCTGAGCAGAGACCTCTCACCTGTCACTGTACCTGTAATATCTGAGCAGAGACCCCTCACCTGTCACTGTACCTGTAATATCTGAGCAGAGACCTCTCACCTGTCACTGTACATGTAATATCTGAGCAGAGACATCTCACCTGTCACTGTACCTGTAATATCTGAGCAGAGACCTCTCACCTGTCACTGTACCTGTAATATCTGAGCAGAGACCTGTCACCTGTACCTGTAATATCTGAGCAGAGACCTCTCACCTGTCACTGTACCTGTAATATCTGAGCAGAGACCTCCCACCTGTCACTGTACCTGTAATATCTGAGCAGAGACCTCTCACCTGTCACTGTACCTGTAATATCTGAGCAGAGACCTGTCACCTGTACCTGTAATATCTGAGCAGAGACCTCTCACCTGTCACTGTACCTGTAATATCTGAGCAGAGACCTCCCACCTGTCACTGTACCTGTAATATCTGAGCAGAGACCTCTCACCTGTCACCTGTACCTGTAATATCTGAGCAGGGACCACTCACCTGTCACTGTATCTGTAATATCTGAGCAGAGACCTCTCACCTGTCATTGTACCTGTAATATCTGAGCAGGGACCTCTCACCTGTCACCGTACCTGTAATATCTAAGCAGAGACCTCTCACTATATCTGTAATATCTGAGCAGAGACCTCTCACCTGTCACTGTACCTGCAATATCTGAGCAGAGACATCTCACCTGTCACTGTACCTGTAATATCTGAGCAGAGACCTCTCACCTGTCACTGTACCTGTAATATCTGAGCAGAGACCTCTCAGCTGTCACTGTACCTGTAATATCTGAGCAGAGACCTCTCACCTGTCACTGTACCTGTAATATCTGAGCAGAGACATCTCACCTGTCACTGTACCTGTAATATCTGAGCAGAGACCTCTCACCTGTACCAGTAATATTTGAGCAGAGACCTCTCACCTGTCACTGTACCTGTAATATCTGAGCAGAGACATCTCACCTGTCACTGTAATATCTGAGCAGAGACCTGTCACCTGTACCTGTAATATCTGGGCAGAGACCTCTCACCTGTCACTGTACCTGTAATATCTGAGCAGAGACATCTCACCTGTCACCTGTACCTGTAATATCTGAGCAGAGACCTGTCACCTGTACCTGTAATATCTGGGCAGAGACCTCTCACCTGTCACTCTACCTGTAATATCTGAGCAGGGACCTCTCACCTGTCACTGTACATGTAATATCTGAGCAGAGACCTCTCACCTGTACCAGTAATATTTGAGCAGAGACCTCTCACCTGTCACTGTACCTGTAATATCTGAGCAGAGACCTCTCACCTGCCACTGTACCTGTAATATCTGAGCAGAGACCTCTCACCTATCACTATACCTGTAATATCTGAGCAGAGACCTCTCACCTGTCACTGTACCTGTAATATCTGAGCAGAGACATCTCACCTGTCACTGTACCTGTAATATCTGAGCAGAGACCTGTCACCTGTACCTGTAATATCTGGGCAGAGACCTCTCACCTGTCACTCTACCTGTAATATCTGAGCAGGGACCTCTCACCTGTCACCTGTACCTGTAATATCGGGGCAGAGACCTCTCACCTGTCACTCTACCTGTAATATCTGAGCAGAGACCTCTCACCTGTCACTGTACCTGTAATATCTGAGCAGAGACCTCTCACCTGTCATTGTACCTGTAATATCTGAGCAGAGACCTCTCACCTGTCACCTGTACCTGTAATATTTGAGCAGAGACCTCTCACCTGTCACCTGTACCTGTAATATTTGAGCAGAGACCTCTCACCTGTCACTATATCTGTAATATCTGAGCAGAGACCTCTCACCTGTCACTGTACCTGCAAGATCTGAGCAGAGACCTCTCACCTGTCACTGTACCTGTAATATCTGAGCAGAGACCTCTCACCTGTCACTGTACCTGTAATATCTGAGCAGAGACCCCTCACCTGTCACTGTACCTGTAATATCTGAGCAGAGACCTCTCACCTGTCACTGTACATGTAATATCTGAGCAGAGACATCTCACCTGTCACCTGTACCTGTAATATCTGAGCAGAGACCTCTCACCTGTCACTGTACCTGTAATATCTGAGCAGAGACCCCTCACCTGTCACTGTACCTGTAATATCTGAGCAGAGACCTCTCACCTGTCACTGTACATGTAATATCTGAGCAGAGACATCTCACCTGTCACTGTACCTGTAATATCTGAGCAGAGACCTCTCACCTGTCACTGTACCTGTAATATCTGAGCAGAGACCTGTCACCTGTACCTGTAATATCTGAGCAGAGACCTCTCACCTGTCACTGTACCTGTAATATCTGAGCAGAGACCTCCCACCTGTCACTGTACCTGTAATATCTGAGCAGAGACCTCTCACCTGTCACTGTACCTGTAATATCTGAGCAGAGACCTGTCACCTGTACCTGTAATATCTGAGCAGAGACCTCTCACCTGTCACTGTACCTGTAATATCTGAGCAGAGACCTCCCACCTGTCACTGTACCTGTAATATCTGAGCAGAGACCTCTCACCTGTCACCTGTACCTGTAATATCTGAGCAGGGACCACTCACCTGTCACTGTATCTGTAATATCTGAGCAGAGACCTCTCACCTGTCATTGTACCTGTAATATCTGAGCAGGGACCTCTCACCTGTCACCGTACCTGTAATATCTAAGCAGAGACCTCTCACTATATCTGTAATATCTGAGCAGAGACCTCTCACCTGTCACTGTACCTGCAATATCTGAGCAGAGACCTCTCACCTGTCACTGTACCTGTAATATCTGAGCAGAGACCTCTCACCTGTCACTGTACCTGTAATATCTGAGCAGAGACCTCTCACCTGTCACTGTACCTGTAATATCTGAGCAGAGACCTCTCACCTGTCACTGTACCTGTAATATCTGAGCAGAGACATCTCACCTGTCACTGTACCTGTAATATCTGAGCAGAGACCTCTCACCTGTACCAGTAATATTTGAGCAGAGACCTCTCACCTGTCACTGTACCTGTAATATCTGAGCAGAGACATCTCACCTGTCACTGTAATATCTGAGCAGAGACCTGTCACCTGTACCTGTAATATCTGGGCAGAGACCTCTCACCTGTCACTGTACCTGTAATATCTGAGCAGAAACATCTCACCTGTCACCTGTACCTGTAATATCTGAGCAGAGACCTGTCACCTGTACCTGTAATATCTGGGCAGAGACCTCTCACCTGTCACTCTACCTGTAATATCTGAGCAGGAACCTCTCACCTGTCACTGTACATGTAATATCTGAGCAGAGACCTCTCACCTGTACCAGTAATATTTGAGCAGAGACCTCTCACCTGTCACTGTACCTGTAATATCTGAGCAGAGACCTCTCACCTGCCACTGTACCTGTAATATCTGAGCAGAGACCTCTCACCTATCACTATACCTGTAATATCTGAGCAGAGACCTCTCACCTGTCACTGTACCTGTAATATCTGAGCAGAGACATCTCACCTGTCACTGTACCTGTAATATCTGAGCAGAGACCTGTCACCTGTACCTGTAATATCTGGGCAGAGACCTCTCACCTGTCACTCTGCCTGTAATATCTGAGCAGGGACCTCTCACCTGTCACCTGTACCTGTAATATCGGGGCAGAGACCTCTCACCTGTCACTCTACCTGTAATATCTGAGCAGAGACCTCTCACCTGTCACTGTACCTGTAATATCTGAGCAGAGACCTCTCACCTGTCATTGTACCTGTAATATCTGAGCAGAGACCTCTCACCTGTCACCTGTACCTGTAATATTTGAGCAGAGACCTCTCACCTGTCACCTGTACCTGTAATATTTGAGCAGAGACCTCTCACCTGTCACTATATCTGTAATATCTGAGCAGAGACCTCTCACCTGTCACTGTACCTGCAAGATCTGAGCAGAGACCACTCACCTGTCACTGTACCTGTAATATCTGAGCAGAGACCTCTCACCTGTCACTGTACCTGTAATATCTGAGCAGAGACCCCTCACCTGTCACTGTACCTGTAATATCTGAGCAGAGACCTCTCACCTGTCACTGTACATGTAATATCTGAGCAGAGACATCTCACCTGTCACTGTACCTGTAATATCTGAGCAGAGACCTCTCACCTGTCACTGTACCTGTAATATCTGAGCAGAGACCTGTCATCTGTACCTGTAATATCTGAGCAGAGACCTCTCACCTGTCACTGTACCTGTAATATCTGAGCAGAGACCTCCCACCTGTCACTGTACCTGTAATATCTGAGCAGAGACCTCTCACCTGTCACCTGTACCTGTAATATCTGAGCAGGGACCACTCACCTGTCACTGTATCTGTAATATCTGAGCAGAGACCTCTCACCTGTCATTGTACCTGTAATATCTGAGCAGGGACCTCTCACCTGTCACCGTACCTGTAATATCTGAGCAGAGACCTCTCACTATATCTGTAATATCTGAGCAGAGACCTCTCACCTGTCACTGTACCTGCAATATCTGAGCAGAGACCTCTCACCTGTCACTGTACCTGTAATATCTGAGAAGAGACCTCTCACCTGTCACTGTACCTGTAATATCTGAGCAGAGACCTCTCACCTGTCACTGTACCTGTAATATCTGAGCAGAGACCTCTCACCTGTCACTGTACCTGTAATATCTGAGCAGAGACATCTCACCTGTCACTGTACCTGTAATATCTGAGCAGAGACCTGTCACCTGTCACTGTACCTGTAATATCTGAGCAGAGACCTGTCACCTGTACCTGTAATATCTGAGCAGAGACATCTCACCTGTCACTCTACCTGTAATATCTGAGCAGAGACCTCTCACCTGTCACTGTACCTGTAATATCTGAGCAGAGACCTCTCACCTGTCATTGTACCTGTAATATCTGAGCAGAGACCTCTCACCTGTCACCTGTACCTGTAATATTTGAGCAGAGACCTCTCACCTGTTATTGTACCTGTAATATCTGAGCAGGGACCTCTCACCTGTCACCGTACCTGTAATATCTGAGCAGAGACCTCTCACCTATCACTGTACCTGTAATATCTGAGCAGAGACCTCTCACCTGTCACTGTACCTGTAATATCTGAGCAGAGACCTCTCACCTGTCACTGTAATATCTGAGCAGGGACCTCTCACCTGTCACTGTACCTGTAATATCTGAGCAGGGACCTCTCACCTGACACTGTACCTGTAATATCTGAGCAGAGACCTCTCACCTGACACTGTACCTGTAATATCTGAGCAGGGACCTCTCACCTGTCACTGTACCTGTAATATCTGAGCAGAGACCTCTCACCTGTCACTGTACCTGTAATATCTGAGCAGAGACCGCTCACCTGTCACTGTACCTGTAATATCTGAGCAGGGACCTCTCACCTGTCACTGTACCTGTAATATCTGAGCAGAGACCTCTCACCTGTCACTGTACCTGTAATATCTGAGCAGGGACCTCTCACCTGTCACTGTAATATATGAGAAGGGACCTCTCACCTGTCACTGTACCTGTAATATCTGAGCAGGGACCTCTCACCTGTCACTGTACCTGTAATATCTGAGCAGAGACCTCTCACCTGTCACTGTACCTGCAATATCTGAGCAGAGACCTCTCACCTGTCACTGTAATATCTGAGCAGGGACCTCTCACCTGTCACTGTACCTGTAATATCTGAGCAGAGACCTCTCACCTGTCACTGTACCTGTAATATCTGAGCAGAGACCTCTCACCTGTCACTGTACCTGTAATATCTGAGCAGAGACATCTCACCTGTCACTGTACCTGTAATATCTGAGCAGAGACCTCTCACCTGTCACTGTACCTGTAATATCTGAGCAGAGACCTGTCACCTGTCACTGTAATATCTGAGCAGAGACCTCTCACCTGTCACTGTACCTGTAATATCTGAGCAGAGACCTCTCACCTGTCACTGTACCTGTAATATCTGAGCAGAGACCTCTCACCTGTCATTGTACCTGTAATATCTGAGCAGGGACATCTCACCTGTCACTGTACCTGTAATATCTGAGCAGGGACCTCTCAATTGACACTGTACCTGTAATATCTGAGCAGAGACCTCTCACCTGTCACCGTACCTGTAATATCTGAGCAGAGACCTCTCACTATATCTGTAATATCTGAGCAGAGACCTCTCACCTGTCACTGTACCTGCAATATCTGAGCAGAGACCTCTCACCTGTCACTGTACCTGTAATATCTGAGCAGAGACCTCTCACCTGTCACTGTACCTGTAATATCTGAGCAGAGACCTCTCACCTGTCACTGTACCTGTAATATCTGAGCAGAGACCTCTCACCTGTCACTGTACCTGTAATATCTGAGCAGAGACATCTCACCTGTCACTGTACCTGTAATATCTGAGCAGAGACCTGTCACCTGTCACTGTACCTGTAATATCTGAGCAGAGACCTGTCACCTGTACCTGTAATATCTGAGCAGAGACATCTCACCTGTCACTCTACCTGTAATATCTGAGCAGAGACCTCTCACCTGTCACTGTACCTGTAATATCTGAGCAGAGACCTCTCACCTGTCATTGTACCTGTAATATCTGAGCAGAGACCTCACACCTGTCACCTGTACCTGTAATATTTGAGCAGAGACCTCTCACCTGTTATTGTACCTGTAATATCTGAGCAGGGACCTCTCACCTGTCACCGTACCTGTAATATCTGAGCAGAGACCTCTCACCTGTCACTGTACCTGTAATATCTGAGCAGAGACCTCTCACCTGTCACTGTACCTGTAATATCTGAGCAGAGACCTCTCACCTGTCACTGTAATATCTGAGCAGGGACCTCTTACCTGTCACTGTACCTGTAATATCTGAGCAGGGACCTCTCACCTGACACTGTACCTGTAATATCTGAGCAGAGACCTCTCACCTGACACTGTACCTGTAATATCTGAGCAGGGACCTCTCACCTGTCACTGTATCTGTAATATCTGAGCAGAGACCTCTCACCTGTCACTGTACCTGTAATATCTGAGCAGAGACCGCTCACCTGTCACTGTACCTGTAATATCTGAGCAGGGACCTCTCACCTGTCACTGTACCTGTAATATCTGAGCAGAGACCTCTCACCTGTCACTGTACCTGTAATATCTGAGCAGGGACCTCTCACCTGTCACTGTAATATATGAGAAGGGACCTCTCACCTGTCACTGTACCTGTAATATCTGAGCAGGGACCTCTCACCTGTCACTGTACCTGTAATATCTGAGCAGAGACCTCTCACCTGTCACTGTACCTGTAATATCTGAGCAGAGACCTCTCACCTGTCACTGTAATATCTGAGCAGGGACCTCTCACCTGTCACTGTACCTGTAATATCTGAGCAGAGACCTCTCACCTGTCACTGTACCTGTAATATCTGAGCAGAGACCTCTCACCTGTCACTGTACCTGTAATATCTGAGCAGAGACATCTCACCTGTCACTGTACCTGTAATATCTGAGCAGAGACCTCTCACCTGTCACTGTACCTGTAATATCTGAGCAGAGACCTGTCACCTGTCACTGTAATATCTGAGCAGAGACCTCTCACCTGTCACTGTACCTGTAATTGTCAGACGCCGTCCCTGCACCTCCTCCTCGAGCAGGGACGGACGTCTGTCTGCAGAGCGCCCCGTTGCCAAGCAACGGGAACGCCTCTTCCGGCGACGAGCTGCGCAGGCGCGCCCGTCGCCATAGCAACGGGACGCGTCTTTCTAGTTCCTGTCGGCGGTCAGAACAGCTGACCGCCGACTCCCTGCCCACCAATGAGGAAGCTTCACTTCCTATTTAAAGTCTGCTCTGACACCATTAGGGTGCCAGAGCAACTGGTTTACTTAGTCTCCAGCGTTCCTGTAGTTATATCTGGTTTCCTGTGTTTTGACCCGGCTTCCTGACCTCGCTTTCGGATTCTCCATTTGTTCCATCCTGATATTCTGGTTTGACCTCGGCCTGCCGACCATTCTCTGTCTTCTGATTCGGTACCTCATCTGCCCGGTTGGTTCCTGACTCTGCCTGTTTGACTACGTGTTTCTCTATATCTCGCAAGTAGCTACCTGGGAGGGCCGCGACCTGCACGTCGTTGCCGCTAAGTCCAAACTTCCTTGCGGGGGTCCCTGGTGAAAACCAGTGGCGTGTTAGACTCCGCGCCTCCTGGTGTAGTAGTGCCAATACTTGCAGGTACTAAGGTCACGTCTGTGACAGTAATATCTGAGCACAGACCTCTCACCTGTCACTGTACATGTAATATCTGAGCAGAGACCTCTCACCTGTACCTGTAATATCTGAGCAGGGACAACTCACCTGTCACTGTATCTGTAATATCTGAGCAGAGACCTTTCACCTGTCATTGTACTTGTAATATCTGAGCAAGGACCTCTCACCTGTCACCGTACCTGTAATATCTGAGCAGAGACTTCTCACTATATCTGTAATATCTGAGCAGAGACCTCTCACCTGTCACTGTACCTGCAATATCTGAGCAGAGACCTCTCACCTGTCACTGTACCTGTAATATCTGAGCAGAGACCTCTCACCTGTCACTGTACCTGTAATATCTGAGCAGAGAACTCTCACCTGTCACTGTACTTGTAATATCTGAGCAGAGACCTCTCACCTGTCACTGTACCTGTAATATCTGAGCAGAGACCTGTCACCTGTCACTGTACCTGTAATATCTGAGCAGAGACCTGTCACCTGTACCTGTAATATCTGAGCAGAGACCTATCACCTGTCACTCTACCTGTAATATCTGAGCAGAGACCTCTCACCTGTCACTGTACCTGTAATATCTGAGCAGAGACCTCTCACCTGTCACTGTAATATCTGAGCAGGGACCTCTCACCTGTCACTGTACCTGTAATATCTGAGCAGAGACCTCTCACCTGTCACTGTACCTGTAATATCTGAGCAGAGACCTCTCACTGTACCTGTACCTGTAATATTTGAGCAGAGACCTGTCACCTGTACCTGTAATATCTGAGCAGAGACCTCTCACCTGTCACTCTACCTGTAATATCTGAGCAGAGACCTCTCACCTGTCACTGTACCTGTAATATCTGAGCAGAGACCTCTCACCTGTCACTGTACCTGTAATATCTGAGCAGAGACCCCTCACCTGTCACTGTACCTGTAATATCTGAGCAGAGACATCTCACCTGTCACTGTACCTGTAATATCTGAGCAGAGACCTCTCACCTGTCACTGTACCTGTAATATTTGAGCAGAGACCTCTCACCTGACACTGTACCTGTAATATCTGAGCAGGGACCTCTCACCTGTCACTGTACCTGTAATATCTGAGCAGAGACCTCTCATCTGTCACTGTACCTTTAATATCTGAGCAGGGACCTCTCACCTGTCACTGTACCTGTAATATCTGAGCAGAGACCTCTCACCTGTCACTGTACCTGTAATATCTGAGCAGGGACCTCTCACCTGTCACTGTAATATATAAGAAGGGACCTCTCACCTGTCACTGTACCTGTAATATCTGAGCAGGGACCTTTAACCTGTCACTGTACCTGTAATATCTGAGCAGAGACCGCTCACCTGTCACTGTACCTGTAATATCTGAGCAGAGACATCTCATCTGTCACTGTACCTGTAATATCTGAGCAGAGACCTCTCGCCTGTCACTGTACCTGTAATATCTGAGCAGAGACCTGTCACCTGTCACTGTATGTGTAATATCTGAGCAGAGACCTCTCACCTGTCACTGTACCTGTAATATCTAAGCAGAGACCTCTCACCTGTCACTGTAATATCTGAGCAGTGACCTCTCACCTGTCACTGTACCTGTAATATCTGAGCAGAGACCTCTCACCTGTCACTGTACATGTAATATCTGAGCAGAGACCTCTCACCTGTACCTGTAATATCTGAGCAGGGACCACTCACCTGTCACTGTATCTGTAATATCTGAGCAGAGACCTCTCACCTGTCATTGTACCTGTAATATCTGAGCAGGGACCTCTCACCTGTCACCGTACCTGTAATATCTGAGCAGAGACCTCTCACTATATCTGTAATATCTGAGCAGAGACCTCTCACCTCTCACTGTACCTGCAATATCTGAGCAGAGACCTCTCACCTGTCACTGTACCTGTAATATCTGAGCAGAGACCTCTCACCTGTCACTGTACCTGTAATATCTGAGTAGAGACCTCTCACCTGTCACTGTACCTGTAATATCTGAGCAGAGACCTCTCACCTGTCACTGTACCTGTAATATCTGAGCAGAGACATCTCACCTGTCACTGTAATATCTGAGCAGAGACATCTCACCTGTCACTGTACCTGTAATATCTGAGCAGAGACCTGTCACCTGTACCTGTAATATCTGAGCAGAGACCTCTCACCTGTCACTCTACCTGTAATATCTGAGCAGAGACCTCTCACCTGTCACTGTACCTGTAATATCTGAGCAGAGACCTCTCACCTGTCACTGTAATATCTGAGCAGGGACCTCTCACCTGTCACTGTACCTGTAATATCTGAGCAGAGACCTCTCACCTGTCACTGTACCTGTAATATCTGAGCAGAGACCTCTCACCTGTCACTGTACCTGTAATATCTGAGCAGAGACATCTCACCTGTCACTGTACCTGTAATATCTGAGCAGAGACCTCTCACCTGTCACTGTATGTGTAATATCTGAGCAGAGACCTCTCACCTGTCACTGTACCTGTAATATCTGAGCAGAGACCTCTCACCTGTCACTGTAATATCTGAGCAGGGACCTCTCACCTGTCACTGTACCTGTAATATCTGAGCAGAGACCTCTCACTTGTCCCTGTACCTGTAATATCTGAGCAGAGACCTCTCACTGTACCTGTAATATCTGAGCAGAGATCTCTCACCCGACACTGTACCTGTACTATCTAAGCAGAGACCCCTCACTATATCTGTAATATCTAAACAGACCTCTCACTATATCTGTAATATCTGAGCAGAGACCTCTCACCTGTCACTGTACCTGTAATATCTGAGCAGAGACCTGTCACCTGTCACTGTAATATCTGAGCAGAGACCTCTCACCTGTCACTGTACCTGTAATATCTGAGCAGAGACCTCTCACCTGTCACTGTACATGTAATATCTGAGCAGAGACCTCTCACCTGTACCTGTAATATCTGAGCAGGGACCACTCACCTGTCACTGTATCTGTAATATCTGAGCAGAGACCTCTCACCTGTCATTGGACCTGTAATATCTGAGTTGGGACCTCTCACCTGTCACCGTACCTGTAATATCTGAGCAGAGACCTCTCACCTGTCACTGTACCTGTAATATCTGAGCAGAGACCTCTCACTGTACCTGTAATATCTGAGCAGAGATCTCTCACCCGACACTGTACCTGTACTATCTAAGCAGAGACCCCTCACTATATCTGTAATATCTGAGCAGACCTCTCACTATATCTGTAATATCTGAGCAGAGACCTCTCACCTGTCACTGTACCTGTAATATCTGAGCAGAGACCTCTCACCCGTCACTGTACCTGTAATATCTGAGCAGAGACCTCTCACCTGTCACTGTACCTGTAATATCTGAGCAGAGACCTCTCACCTGTCACTGTAATATCTGAGCAGGGACCTCTCACCTGTCACTGTAATATCTGAGCAGGGACCTCTCACCTGTCACTGTAATATCTGAGCAGGGACCTCTCACTTGTCCCTGTACCTGTAATATCTGAGCAGAGACCTCTCACTTGTCCCTGTAATATCTGAGCAGGGACCTCTCACTTGTCCCTGTACCTGTAATATCTGAGCAGAGACCTCTCACCTGTCACTGTAATATCTGAGCAGGGACCTCTCACCTGTCACTGTATCTGTAATATCTGAGCAGGGACCTCTCACCTGTCACTGCACCTGTAATATCTGAGCAGAGACCTCTCACTTGTCCCTGTACCTGTAATATCTGAGCAGGGACCTCTCACCTGTCACTGTACCTGTAATATCTGAGCAGAGACCTCTCACTGTACCTGTAATATCTGAGCAGAGACCCCTCACTATATCTGTAATATCTGAGCAGACCTCTCACTATATCTGTAATATCTGAGCAGAGACCTCTCACCTGTCACTGTACCTGTAATATCTGAGCAGAGACCTCTCACCTGTCACTGTACCTGTACTATCTAAGCAGAGACCCCTCACTATATCTGTAATATCTGAGCAGACCTCTCACTATATCTGTAATATCTGAGCAGAGACCTCTCACCTGTCACTGTACCTGTAATATCTGAGCAGAGACCTCTCACCTGTCACTGTACCTGTAATATCTGAGCAGAGACCTCTCACCTGTCACTGTACCTGTAATATCTGAGCAGAGACCTCTCACCTGTCACTGTACCTGTAATATCTGAGCAGACATCTCACCTGTCACTGTACCTGTAATATCTGAGCAGAGACCTCTCACCTGTCACTGTACCTGTAATATCTGAGCAGAGACCTGTCACCTGTACCTGTAATATCTGAGCAGAGACCTCTCACCTGTCACTGTACCTGTAATATCTGAGCAGAGACCTCTCACCTGTCACTGTACCTGTAATATCTGAGCAGAGACCTCTCACCTGTACCTGTAATATCTGAGCAGGGACCACTCACCTGTCACTGTATCTGTAATATCTGAGCAGAGACCTCTCACCTGTCATTGTACCTGTAATATCTGAGCAGTGACCTCTCACCTGTCACCGTACCTGTAATATCTGAGCAGAGACCTCTCACTATATCTGTAATATCTGAGCAGAGACCTCTCACCTGTCACTGTACCTGCAATATCTGAGCAGAGACCTCTCACCTGTCACTGTACCTGTAATATCTGAGCAGAGACCTCTCACCTGTCACTGTACCTGTAATATCTGAGCAGAGACCTCTCACCTGTCACTGTACCTGTAATATCTGAGCAGAGACCTCTCACCTGTCACTGTACCTGTAATATCTGAGCAGAGACATCTACCTGTCACTGTACCTGTAATATCTGAGCAGAGACCTGTCACCTGTCACTGTACCTGTAATATCTGAGCAGAGACCTGTCACCTGTACCTGTAATATCTGAGCAGAGACCTCTCACCTGTCACTCTACCTGTAATATCTGAGCAGAGACCTCTCACCTGTCACTGTACCTGTAATATCTAAGCAGAGACCTCTCACCTGTCATTGTACCTGTAATATCTGAGCAGAGACCTCTCACCTGTCACCTGTACCTGTAATATCTGAGCAGAGACCTCTCACCTGTCACTGTACCTGTAATATCTAAGCAGAGACCTCTCACCTGTCACTGTACCTGTAATATCTGAGCAGAGACCTCTCACCTGTCACTGTACCTGTAATATCTGAGCAGAGACCTCTCACCTGTCACTGTACCTGTAATATCTGAGCAGGGACCTCTCACCTGTCACTGTACCTGCAATATCTGAGCAGAGACCTCTCACCTGTCACTGTACCTGTAATATCTGAGCAGAGACCTCTCATCTGTCACTGTACCTGTAATATCTGAGCAGAGACCTTTCACTTGTCACTGTACCTGTAATATCTGAGCAGAGACCTCTCACCTGTCACTGTACCTGTAATATCTGAGCAGAGACCTCTCACCTGTCACTGTACCTGTAATATCTGAGCAGGGACCTCTCACCTGTCACTCTACCTGTAATATCTGAGCAGGGACCTCTCACCTGTCACTCTACCTGTAATATCTGAGCAGAGACCTCTCACCTGTCACTGTACCTGTAATATCTAAGCAGAGACCTCTCACCTGTCATTGTACCTGTAATATCTGAGCAGAGACCTCTCACCTGTCACCTGTACCTGTTATATTTGAGCAGAGACCTCTCACCTGTCATTGTACCTGTAATATCTGAGCAGGGACCTCTCACCTGTCACCGTACCTGTAATATCTGAGCAGAGACCTCTCACCTGTCACTGTACCTGTAATATCTGAGCAGAGACCTCTCACCTGTCACTGTACCTGTAATATCTGAGCAGAGACCTCTCACCTGTCACTGTACCTGTAATATCTGAGCAGGGACCTCTCACCTGTCACTGTACCTGCAATATCTGAGCAGAGACCTCTCACCTGTCACTGTACCTGTAATATCTGAGCAGAGACATCTCACCTGTCACTGTACCTGTAATATCTGAGCAGGGACCTCTCACCTGTCACTGTACCTGTAATATCTGAGCAGAGACATCTCACCTGTCACTGTACCTGTAATATCTGAGCAGGGACCTCTCACCTGTCACTCTACCTGTAATATCTGAGCAGAGACCTCTCACCTGTCACTGTACCTGTAATATCTAAGCAGAGACCTCTCACCTGTCACTGTACCTGTAATATCTGAGCAGGGACCTCTCACCTGTCACTGTACCTGTAATATCTGAGCAGAGACCTCTCACTTGTCCCTGTAATATCTGAGCAGGGACCTCTCACTTGTCCCTGTACCTGTAATATCTGAGCAGAGACCTCTCACCTGTCACTGTAATATCTGAGCAGGGACCTCTCACCTGTCACTGTATTTGTAATATCTGAGCAGGGACCTCTCACCTGTCACTGTACCTGTAATATCTGAGCAGAGACCTCTCACTTGTCCCTGTACCTGTAATATCTGAGCAGAGACCTCTCACTTGTCCCTGTAATATCTGAGCAGGGACCTCTCACTTGTCCCTGTAATATCTGAGCAGAGACCTCTCACCTGTCACTGTACCTGCAATATCTGAGCAGAGACCTCTCACCTGTCACTGTACCTGTAATATCTGAGCAGAGACCTCTCACTTGTCCCTGTAATATCTGAGCAGAGACCTCTCACCTGTCACTGTACCTGTAATATCTGAGCAGAGACCTCTCACCTGTCACTGTACCTGTAATATCTGAGCAGAGACCTCTCACCTGTCACTGTAATATCTGAGCAGGGACCTCTCACCTGTCACTGTATCTGTAATATCTGAGCAGGGACCTCTCACCTGTCACTGTACCTGTAATATCTGAGCAGAGACCTCTCACTTGTCCCTGTACCTGTAATATCTGAGCAGAGACCTCTCACTGTACCTGTAATATCTGAGCAGAGATCTCTCACCCGACACTGTACCTGTACTATCTAAGCAGAGACCCCTCACTATATCTGTAATATCTGAGCAGACCTCTCACTATATCTGTAATATCTGAGCAGAGACCTCTCACCTGTCACTGTACCTGCACTATCTGAGCAGAGACCTCTCACCTGTCACTGTACCTGTAATATCTGAGCAGGGACCTCTCACCTGACACTGTACCTGTAATATCTGAGCAGAGACCTCTCACCTGTCACTGTACCTGTAATATCTGAGCAGAGACATCTCACCTGTCACTGTACCTGTAATATCTGAGCAGAGACCTCTCACCTGTCACTGTACCTGTAATATCTGAGCAGAGACCTCTCACCTGTCACTGTAATATCTGAGCAGGGACCTCTTACCTGTCACTGTACCTGTAATATCTGAGCAGGGACCTCTCACCTGACACTGTACCTGTAATATCTGAGCAGAGACCTCTCACCTGACACTGTACCTGTAATATCTGAGCAGGGACCTCTCACCTGTCACTGTACCTGTAATATCTGAGCAGAGACCTCTCACCTGTCACTGTACCTGTAATATCTGAGCAGAGACCTCTCACCTGTCACTGTACCTGTAATATCTGAGCAGAGACATCTACCTGTCACTGTACCTGTAATATCTGAGCAGAGACCTGTCACCTGTCACTGTACCTGTAATATCTGAGCAGAGACCTGTCACCTGTACCTGTAATATCTGAGCAGAGACCTCTCACCTGTCACTGTACCTGTAATATCTGAGCAGAGACCTCTCACCTGTCACCTGTACCTGTAATATTTGAGCAGAGACCTCTCACCTGTTATTGTACCTGTAATATCTGAGCAGAGACCTGTCACCTGTAATATCTGAGCAGAGACCTCTCACCTGTCACTCTACCTGTAATATCTGAGCAGAGACCTCTCACCTGTCACTGTACCTGTAATATCTGAGCAGAGACCTCTCACCTGTCACTGTAATATCTGAGCAGGGACCTCTCACCTGTCACTGTACCTGTAATATCTGAGCAGAGACCTCTCACCTGTCACTGTACCTGTAATATCTGAGCAGAGACCTCTCACCTGTCACTGTACCTGTAATATCTGAGCAGAGACATCTCACCTGTCACTGTACCTGTAATATCTGAGCAGAGACCTCTCACCTGTCACTGTATGTGTAATATCTGAGCAGAGACCTCTCACCTGTCACTGTACCTGTAATATCTGAGCAGAGACCTCTCACCTGTCACTGTAATATCTGAGCAGGGACCTCTCACCTGTCACTGTATCTGTAATATCGGAGCAGGGACTTCTCACCTGTCACTGTACCTGTAATATCTGAGCAGAGACCTCTCACTTGTCCCTGTACCTGTAATATCTGAGCAGAGACCTCTCACTGTACCTGTAATATCTGAGCAGAGATCTCTCACCCGACACTGTACCTGTACTATCTAAGCAGAGACCCCTCACTATATCTGTAATATCTAAACAGACCTCTCACTATATCTGTAATATCTGAGCAGAGACCTCTCACCTGTCACTGTACCTGTAATATCTGAGCAGAGACCTGTCACCTGTCACTGTAATATCTGAGCAGAGACCTCTCACCTGTCACTGTACCTGTAATATCTGAGCAGAGACCTCTCACCTGTCACTGTACATGTAATATCTGAGCAGAGACCTCTCACCTGTACCTGTAATATCTGAGCAGGGACCACTCACCTGTCACTGTATCTGTAATATCTGAGCAGAGACCTCTCACCTGTCACTGTACCTGTAATATCTGAGCAGAGACCTCTCACTGTACCTGTAATATCTGAGCAGAGATCTCTCACCCGACACTGTACCTGTACTATCTAAGCAGAGACCCCTCACTATATCTGTAATATCTGAGCAGACCTCTCACTATATCTGTAATATCTGAGCAGAGACCTCTCACCTGTCACTGTACCTGTAATATCTGAGCAGAGACCTCTCACCTGTCACTGTACCTGTAATATCTGAGCAGAGACCTCTCACCTGTCACTGTACCTGTAATATCTGAGCAGAGACCTCTCACCTGTCACTGTAATATCTGAGCAGGGACCTCTCACCTGTCACTGTAATATCTGAGCAGGGACCTCTCACCTGTCACTGTATCTGTAATATCTGAGCAGGGACCTCTCACCTGTCACTGTACCTGTAATATCTGAGCAGAGACCTCTCACTTGTCCCTGTACCTGTAATATCTGAGCAGAGACCTCTCACTTGTCCCTGTAATATCTGAGCAGGGACCTCTCACTTGTCCCTGTACCTGTAATATCTGAGCAGAGACCTCTCACCTGTCACTGTAATATCTGAGCAGGGACCTCTCACCTGTCACTGTAATATCTGAGCAGGGACCTCTCACCTGTCACTGTATCTGTAATATCTGAGCAGGGACCTCTCACCTGTCACTGTACCTGTAATATCTGAGCAGAGACCTCTCACTTGTCCCTGTACCTGTAATATCTGAGCAGAGACCTCTCACTTGTCCCTGTAATATCTGAGCAGTGACCTCTCACTTGTCCCTGTACCTGTAATATCTGAGCAGAGACCTCTCACCTGTCACTGTAATATCTGAGCAGGGACCTCTCACCTGTCACTGTATCTGTAATATCTGAGCAGGGACCTCTCACCTGTCACTGCACCTGTAATATCTGAGCAGAGACCTCTCACTTGTCCCTGTACCTGTAATATCTGAGCAGAGACCTCTCACTGTACCTGTAAAATCTGAGCAGAGATCTCTCACCCGACACTGTACCTGTACTATCTAAGCAGAGACCCCTCACTATATCTGTAATATCTGAGCAGACCTCTCACTATATCTGTAATATCTGAGCAGAGACCTCTCACCTGTCACTGTACCTGTAATATCTGAGCAGAGACCTCTCACCTGTCACTGTACCTGTAATATCTGAGCAGAGACCTCTCACCTGTCACTGTACCTGTAATATCTGAGCAGAGACCTCTCACCTGTCACTGTACCTGTAATATCTGAGCAGACATCTCACCTGTCACTGTACCTGTAATATCTGAGCAGAGACCTCTCACCTGTCACTGTACCTGTAATATCTGAGCAGAGACCTGTCACCTGTACCTGTAATATCTGAGCAGAGACCTCTCACCTGTCACTGTACCTGTAATATCTGAGCAGAGACCTCTCACCTGTCACTGTAATATCTGAGCAGAGACCTCTCACCTGTACCTGTAATATCTGAGCAGGGACCACTCACCTGTCACTGTATCTGTAATATCTGAGCAGAGACCTCTCACCTGTCATTGTACCTGTAATATCTGAGCAGTGACCTCTCACCTGTCACTGTACCTGTAATATCTGAGCAGAGACCTCTCACTATATCTGTAATATCTGAGCAGAGACCTCTCACCTGTCACTGTACCTGCAATATCTGAGCAGAGACCTCTCACCTGTCACTGTACCTGTAATATCTGAGCAGAGACCTCTCACCTGTCACTGTACCTGTAATATCTGAGCAGAGACCTCTCACCTGTCACTGTACCTGTAATATCTGAGCAGAGACCTCTCACCTGTCACTGTACCTGTAATATCTGAGCAGAGACATCTACCTGTCACTGTACCTGTAATATCTGAGCAGAGACCTGTCACCTGTCACTGTACCTGTAATATCTGAGCAGAGACATCTCACCTGTACCTGTAATATCTGAGCAGAGACCTCTCACCTGTCACTCTACCTGTAATATCTGAGCAGAGACCTCTCACCTGTCACTCTACCTGTAATATCTAAGCAGAGACCTCTCACCTGTCATTGTACCTGTAATATCTGAGCAGAGACCTCTCACCTGTCACCTGTACCTGTAATATTTGAGCAGAGACCTCTCACCTGTTATTGTACCTGTAATATCTGAGCAGGGACCTCTCACCTGTCACCGTACCTGTAATATCTGAGCAGAGACCTCTCACCTGTCACTGTACCTGTAATATCTGAGCAGAGACCTCTCACCTGTCATAGTACCTGTAATATCTGAGCAGAGACCTCTCACCTGTCACTGTACCTGTAATATCTGAGCAGGGACCTCTCACCTGTCACTGTACCTGCAATATCTGAGCAGAGACCTCTCACCTGTCACTGTACCTGTAATATCTAAACAGAGACCTCTCACCTGTCACTGTACCTGTAATATCTGAGCAGAGACCTCTCATCTGTCAATGTACCTGTAATATCTGAGCAGAGACCTCTCACCTGTCACTGTACCTGTAATATCTGAGCAGAGACATCTCACCTGTCACTGTACCTGTAATATCTGAGAAGGGACCTCTCACCTGTCACTCTACCTGTAATATCTGAGCAGAGACCTCTCACCTGTCACTGTACCTGTAATATTTAAGCAGAGACCTCTCACCTGTCATTGTACCTGTAATATCTGAGCAGAGACCTCTCACCTGTCACCTGTACCTGTAATATTTCAGCAGAGACCTCTCACCTGTCATTGTACCTGTAATATCTGAGCAGGGACCTCTCACCTGTCACCGTACCTGTAATATCTGAGCAGAGACCTCTCACCTGTCACTGTACCTGTAATATCTGAGCAGAGACCTCTCACCTGTCACTGTACCTGTAATATCTGAGCAGAGACCTCTCACCTGTCACTGTACCTGTAATATCTGAGCAGGGACCTCTCACCTGTCACTGTACATGCAATATCTGAGCAGAGACCTCTCACCTGTCACTGTACCTGTAATATCTGAGCAGAGACCTCTCACCTGTCACTGTACCTGTAATATCTGAGCAGAGACCTCTCACCTGTCACTGTACCTGTAATATCTGAGGAGAGACCTCTCACCTGTCACTGTACCTGTAATATCTGAGCAGAGACATCTCACCTGTCACTGTACCTGTAATATCTGAGCAGGGACCTCTCACCTGTCACTGTACCTGTAATATCTGAGCAGAGACCTCTCACTTGTCCCTGTAATATCTGAGCAGGGACCTCTCACTTGTCCCTGTACCTGTAATATCTGAGCAGAGACCTCTCACCTGTCACTGTAATATCTGAGCAGGGACCTCTCACCTGTCACTGTATCTGTAATATCTGAGCAGGGACCTCTCACCTGTCACTGTACCTGTAATATCTGAGCAGAGACCTCTCACTTGTCCCTGTACCTGTAATATCTGAGCAGAGACCTCTCACTTGTCCCTGTAATATCTGAGCAGAGACCTCTCACCTGTCACTGTACCTGTAATATCTGAGCAGAGACCTCTCACCTGTCACTGTACCTGTAATATCTGAGCAGAGACCTCTCACCTGTCTCTGTAATATCTGAGCAGGGACCTCTCACCTGTCACTGTACCTGTAATATCTGAGCAGAGACCTCTCACTTGTCCCTGTAATATCTGAGCAGGGACCTCTCACTTGTCCCTGTACCTGTAATATCTGAGCAGAGACCTCTCACCTGTCACTGTAATATCTGAGCAGGGACCTCTCACCTGTCACTGTATCTGTAATATCTGAGCAGGGACCTCTCACCTGTCACTGTACCTGTAATATCTGAGCAGAGACCTCTCACTTGTCCCTGTACCTGTAATATCTGAGCAGAGACCTCTCACTTGTCCCTGTAATATCTGAGCAGGGACCTCTCACTTGTCCCTGTAATATCTGAGCAGAGACCTCTCACCTGTCACTGTACCTGCAATATCTGAGCAGAGACCTCTCACCTGTCACTGTACCTGTAATATCTGAGCAGAGACCTCTCACTTGTCCCTGTAATATCTGAGCAGGGACCTCTCACTTGTCCCTGTACCTGTAATATCTGAGCAGAGACCTCTCACCTGTCACTGTAATATCTGAGCAGGGACCTCTCACCTGTCACTGTATCTGTAATATCTGAGCAGGGACCTCTCACCTGTCACTGTACCTGTAATATCTGAGCAGAGACCTCTCACTTGTCCCTGTACCTGTAATATCTGAGCAGAGACCTCTCACTTGTCCCTGTAATATCTGAGCAGGGACCTCTCACTTGTCCCTGTAATATCTGAGCAGAGACCTCTCACCTGTCACTGTACCTGCAATATCTGAGCAGAGACCTCTCACCTGTCACTGTACCTGTAATATCTGAGCAGAGACCTCTCACTTGTCCCTGTAATATCTGAGCAGAGACCTCTCACCTGTCACTGTACCTGTAATATCTGAGCAGAGACCTCTCACCTGTCACTGTACCTGTAATATCTGAGCAGAGACCTCTCACCTGTCACTGTAATATCTGAGCAGGGACCTCTCACCTGTCACTGTATCTGTAATATCTGAGCAGGGACCTCTCACCTGTCACTGTAATATCTGAGCAGAGACCTCTCACTTGTCCCTGTAATATCTGAGCAGAGACCTCTCACTGTACCTGTAATATCTGAGCAGAGATCTCTCACCCGACACTGTACCTGTACTATCTAAGCAGAGACCCCTCACTATATCTGTAATATCTGAGCAGACCTCTCACTATATCTGTAATATCTGAGCAGAGACCTCTCACCTGTCACTCTACCTGTAATATCTGAGCAGAGACCTCTCACCTGTCACTCTACCTGTAATATCTAAGCAGAGACCTCTCACCTGTCATTGTACCTGTAATATCTGAGCAGAGACCTCTCACCTGTCACCTGTACCTGTAATATTTGAGCAGAGACCTCTCACCTGTTATTGTACCTGTAATATCTGAGCAGGGACCTCTCACCTGTCACCGTACCTGTAATATCTGAGCAGAGACCTCTCACCTGTCACTGTACCTGTAATATCTGAGCAGAGACCTCTCACCTGTCATAGTACCTGTAATATCTGAGCAGAGACCTCTCACCTGTCACTGTACCTGTAATATCTGAGCAGGGACCTCTCACCTGTCACTGTACCTGCAATATCTGAGCAGAGACCTCTCACCTGTCACTGTACCTGTAATATCTAAACAGAGACCTCTCACCTGTCACTGTACCTGTAATATCTGAGCAGAGACCTCTCATCTGTCAATGTACCTGTAATATCTGAGCAGAGACCTCTCACCTGTCACTGTACCTGTAATATCTGAGCAGAGACATCTCACCTGTCACTGTACCTGTAATATCTGAGAAGGGACCTCTCACCTGTCACTCTACCTGTAATATCTGAGCAGAGACCTCTCACCTGTCACTGTACCTGTAATATTTAAGCAGAGACCTCTCACCTGTCATTGTACCTGTAATATCTGAGCAGAGACCTCTCACCTGTCACCTGTACCTGTAATATTTCAGCAGAGACCTCTCACCTGTCATTGTACCTGTAATATCTGAGCAGGGACCTCTCACCTGTCACCGTACCTGTAATATCTGAGCAGAGACCTCTCACCTGTCACTGTACCTGTAATATCTGAGCAGAGACCTCTCACCTGTCACTGTACCTGTAATATCTGAGCAGAGACCTCTCACCTGTCACTGTACCTGTAATATCTGAGCAGGGACCTCTCACCTGTCACTGTACATGCAATATCTGAGCAGAGACCTCTCACCTGTCACTGTACCTGTAATATCTGAGCAGAGACCTCTCACCTGTCACTGTACCTGTAATATCTGAGCAGAGACCTCTCACCTGTCACTGTACCTGTAATATCTGAGGAGAGACCTCTCACCTGTCACTGTACCTGTAATATCTGAGCAGAGACATCTCACCTGTCACTGTACCTGTAATATCTGAGCAGGGACCTCTCACCTGTCACTGTACCTGTAATATCTGAGCAGAGACCTCTCACTTGTCCCTGTAATATCTGAGCAGGGACCTCTCACTTGTCCCTGTACCTGTAATATCTGAGCAGAGACCTCTCACCTGTCACTGTAATATCTGAGCAGGGACCTCTCACCTGTCACTGTATCTGTAATATCTGAGCAGGGACCTCTCACCTGTCACTGTACCTGTAATATCTGAGCAGAGACCTCTCACTTGTCCCTGTACCTGTAATATCTGAGCAGAGACCTCTCACTTGTCCCTGTAATATCTGAGCAGAGACCTCTCACCTGTCACTGTACCTGTAATATCTGAGCAGAGACCTCTCACCTGTCACTGTACCTGTAATATCTGAGCAGAGACCTCTCACCTGTCTCTGTAATATCTGAGCAGGGACCTCTCACCTGTCACTGTACCTGTAATATCTGAGCAGAGACCTCTCACTTGTCCCTGTAATATCTGAGCAGGGACCTCTCACTTGTCCCTGTACCTGTAATATCTGAGCAGAGACCTCTCACCTGTCACTGTAATATCTGAGCAGGGACCTCTCACCTGTCACTGTATCTGTAATATCTGAGCAGGGACCTCTCACCTGTCACTGTACCTGTAATATCTGAGCAGAGACCTCTCACTTGTCCCTGTACCTGTAATATCTGAGCAGAGACCTCTCACTTGTCCCTGTAATATCTGAGCAGGGACCTCTCACTTGTCCCTGTAATATCTGAGCAGAGACCTCTCACCTGTCACTGTACCTGCAATATCTGAGCAGAGACCTCTCACCTGTCACTGTACCTGTAATATCTGAGCAGAGACCTCTCACTTGTCCCTGTAATATCTGAGCAGGGACCTCTCACTTGTCCCTGTACCTGTAATATCTGAGCAGAGACCTCTCACCTGTCACTGTAATATCTGAGCAGGGACCTCTCACCTGTCACTGTATCTGTAATATCTGAGCAGGGACCTCTCACCTGTCACTGTACCTGTAATATCTGAGCAGAGACCTCTCACTTGTCCCTGTACCTGTAATATCTGAGCAGAGACCTCTCACTTGTCCCTGTAATATCTGAGCAGGGACCTCTCACTTGTCCCTGTAAAATCTGAGCAGAGACCTCTCACCTGTCACTGTACCTGCAATATCTGAGCAGAGACCTCTCACCTGTCACTGTACCTGTAATATCTGAGCAGAGACCTCTCACTTGTCCCTGTAATATCTGAGCAGAGACCTCTCACCTGTCACTGTACCTGTAATATCTGAGCAGAGACCTCTCACCTGTCACTGTACCTGTAATATCTGAGCAGAGACCTCTCACCTGTCACTGTAATATCTGAGCAGGGACCTCTCACCTGTCACTGTATCTGTAATATCTGAGCAGGGACCTCTCACCTGTCACTGTAATATCTGAGCAGAGACCTCTCACTTGTCCCTGTAATATCTGAGCAGAGACCTCTCACTGTACCTGTAATATCTGAGCAGAGATCTCTCACCCGACACTGTACCTGTACTATCTAAGCAGAGACCCCTCACTATATCTGTAATATCTGAGCAGACCTCTCACTATATCTGTAATATCTGAGCAGAGACCTCTCACCTGTCACTGTACCTGCACTATCTGAGCAGAGACCTCTCACCTGTCACTGTACCTGTAATATCTGAGCAGGGACCTCTCACCTGACACTGTACCTGTAATATCTGAGCAGAGACCTCTCACCTGTCACTGTACCTGTAATATCTGAGCAGAGACATCTCACCTGTCACTGTACCTGTAATATCTGAGCAGAGACCTCTCACCTGTCACTGTACCTGTAATATCTGAGCAGAGACCTCTCACCTGTCACTGTAATATCTGAGCAGGGACCTCTTACCTGTCACTGTACCTGTAATATCTGAGCAGGGACCTCTCACCTGACACTGTACCTGTAATATCTGAGCAGAGACCTCTCACCTGACACTGTACCTGTAATATCTGAGCAGGGACCTCTCACCTGTCACTGTACCTGTAATATCTGAGCAGAGACCTCTCACCTGTCACTGTACCTGTAATATCTGAGCAGAGACCTCTCACCTGTCACTGTACCTGTAATATCTGAGCAGAGACATCTACCTGTCACTGTACCTGTAATATCTGAGCAGAGACCTCTCACTGTACCTGTAATATCTGAGCAGAGACCTGTCACCTGTACCTGTAATATCTGAGCAGAGACCTCTCACCTGTCACTGTACCTGTAATATCTGAGCAGAGACCTGTCACCTGTACCTGTAATATCTGAGCAGAGACCTCTCACCTGTCACTGTACCTGTAATATCTGAGCAGAGACCTCTCACCTGTCACCTGTACCTGTAATATTTGAGCAGAGACCTCTCACCTGTTATTGTACCTGTAATATCTGAGCAGAGACCTGTCACCTGTACCTGTAATATCTGAGCAGAGACCTCTCACCTGTCACTCTACCTGTAATATCTGAGCAGAGACCTCTCACCTGACACTGTACCTGTAATATCTGAGCAGAGACCTCTCACCTGTCACTGTAATATCTGAGCAGGGACCTCTCACCTGTCACTGTACCTGTAATATCTGAGCAGAGACCTCTCACCTGTCACTGTACCTGTAATATCTGAGCAGAGACCTCTCACCTGTCACTGTACCTGTAATATCTGAGCAGAGACATCTCACCTGTCACTGTACCTGTAATATCTGAGCAGAGACCTCTCACCTGTCACTGTATGTGTAATATCTGAGCAGAGACCTCTCACCTGTCACTGTACCTGTAATATCTGAGCAGAGACCTCTCACCTGTCACTGTAATATCTGAGCAGGGACCTCTCACCTGTCACTGTATCTGTAATATCGGAGCAGGGACTTCTCACCTGTCACTGTACCTGTAATATCTGAGCAGAGACCTCTCACTTGTCCCTGTACCTGTAATATCTGAGCAGAGACCTCTCACTGTACCTGTAATATCTGAGCAGAGATCTCTCACCCGACACTGTACCTGTACTATCTAAGCAGAGACCCCTCACTATATCTGTAATATCTAAACAGACCTCTCACTATATCTGTAATATCTGAGCAGAGACCTCTCACCTGTCACTGTACCTGTAATATCTGAGCAGAGACCTGTCACCTGTCACTGTAATATCTGAGCAGAGACCTCTCACCTGTCACTGTACCTGTAATATCTGAGCAGAGACCTCTCACCTGTCACTGTACATATAATATCTGAGCAGAGACCTCTCACCTGTACCTGTAATATCTGAGCAGGGACCACTCACCTGTCACTGTATCTGTAATATCTGAGCAGAGACCTCTCACCTGTCATTGGACCTGTAATATCTGAGTTGGGACCTCTCACCTGTCACCGTACCTGTAATATCTGAGCAGAGACCTCTCACCTGTCACTGTACCTGTAATATCTGAGCAGAGACCTCTCACTGTACCTGTAATATCTGAGCAGAGATCTCTCACCCGACACTGTACCTGTACTATCTAAGCAGAGACCCCTCACTATATCTGTAATATCTGAGCAGACCTCTCACTATATCTGTAATATCTGAGCAGAGACCTCTCACCTGTCACTGTACCTGTAATATCTGAGCAGAGACCTCTCACCTGTCACTGTACCTGTAATATCTGAGCAGAGACCTCTCACCTGTCACTGTAATATCTGAGCAGGGACCTCTCACCTGTCACTGTAATATCTGAGCAGGGACCTCTCACCTGTCACTGTATCTGTAATATCTGAGCAGGGACCTCTCACCTGTCACTGTACCTGTAATATCTGAGCAGAGACCTCTCACTTGTCCCTGTACCTGTAATATCTGAGCAGAGACCTCTCACTTGTCCCTGTAATATCTGAGCAGGGACCTCTCACTTGTCCCTGTACCTGTAATATCTGAGCAGAGACCTCTCACCTGTCACTGTAATATCTGAGCAGGGACCTCTCACCTGTCACTGTAATATCTGAGCAGGGACCTCTCACCTGTCACTGTATCTGTAATATCTGAGCAGGGACCTCTCACCTGTCACTGTACCTGTAATATCTGAGCAGAGACCTCTCACTTGTCCCTGTACCTGTAATATCTGAGCAGAGACCTCTCACTTGTCCCTGTAATATCTGAGCAGGGACCTCTCACTTGTCCCTGTACCTGTAATATCTGAGCAGAGACCTCTCACCTGTCACTGTAATATCTGAGCAGGGACCTCTCACCTGTCACTGTATCTGTAATATCTGAGCAGGGACCTCTCACCTGTCACTGCACCTGTAATATCTGAGCAGAGACCTCTCACTTGTCCCTGTACCTGTAATATCTGAGCAGAGACCTCTCACTGTACCTGTAATATCTGAGCAGAGATCTCTCACCCGACACTGTACCTGTACTATCTAAGCAGAGACCCCTCACTATATCTGTAATATCTGAGCAGACCTCTCACTATATCTGTAATATCTGAGCAGAGACCTCTCACCTGTCACTGTACCTGTAATATCTGAGCAGAGACCTCTCACCTGTCACTGTACCTGTAATATCTGAGCAGAGACCTCTAACCTGTCACTGTACCTGTAATATCTGAGCAGACATCTCACCTGTCACTGTACCTGTAATATCTGAGCAGAGACCTCTCACCTGTCACTGTACCTGTAATATCTGAGCAGAGACCTGTCACCTGTACCTGTAATATCTGAGCAGAGACCTCTCACCTGTCACTGTACCTGTAATATCTGAGCAGAGACCTCTCACCTGTCACTGTACCTGTAATATCTGAGCAGAGACCTCTCACCTGTCACTGTACCTGTAATATCTGAGCAGAGACATCTACCTGTCACTGTACCTGTAATATCTGAGCAGAGACCTGTCACCTGTCACTGTACCTGTAATATCTGAGCAGAGACCTGTCACCTGTACCTGTAATATCTGAGCAGAGACCTCTCACCTGTCACTCTACCTGTAATATCTGAGCAGAGACCTCTCACCTGTCACTCTACCTGTAATATCTAAGCAGAGACCTCTCACCTGTCATTGTACCTGTAATATCTGAGCAGAGACCTCTCACCTGTCACCTGTACCTGTAATACTTGAGCAGAGACCTCTCACCTGTTATTGTACCTGTAATATCTGAGCAGGGACCTCTCACCTGTCACCGTACCTGTAATATCTGAGCAGAGACCTCTCACCTGTCACTGTACCTGTAATATCTGAGCAGAGACCTCTCACCTGTCACTGTACCTGTAATATCTGAGCAGAGACCTCTCACCTGTCACTGTAATATCTGAGCAGAGACATCTCACCTGTCACTGTACCTGTAATATCTGAGCAGGGACCTCTCACCTGTCACTCTACCTGTAATATCTGAGCAGAGACCTCTCACCTGTCACTGTACCTGTAATATCTAAGCAGAGACCTCTCACCTGTCATTGTACCTGTAATATCTGAGCAGAGACCTCTCACCTGTCACCTGTACCTGTAATATTTCAGCAGAGACCTCTCACCTGTCATTGTACCTGTAATATCTGAGCAGGGACCTCTCACCTGTCACCGTACCTGTAATATCTGAGCAGAGACCTCTCACCTGTCACTGTATCTGTAATATCTGAGCAGAGACCTCTCACCTGTCACTGTACCTGTAATATCTGAGCAGAGACCTCTCACCTGTCACTGTACCTGTAATATCTGAGCAGGGACCTCTCACCTGTCACTGTACCTGCAATATCTGAGCAGAGACCTCTCACCTGTCACTGTACCTGTAATATCTGAGCAGAGACCTCTCACCTGTCACTGTACCTGTAATATCTGAGCAGAGACCTCTCACCTGTCACTGTACCTGTAATATCTGAGCAGAGACCTCTCACCTGTCACTGTACCTGTAATATCTGAGCAGAGACATCTCACCTGTCACTGTACCTGTAATATCTGAGCAGGAACCTCTCACCTGTCACTGTACCTGTAATATCTGAGCAGAGACCTCTCACTTGTCCCTGTAATATCTGAGCAGGGACCTCTCACTTGTCCCTGTACCTGTAATATCTGAGCAGAGACCTCTCACCTGTCACTGTAATATCTGAGCAGGGACCTCTCACCTGTCACTGTATCTGTAATATCTGAGCAGGGACCTCTCACCTGTCACTGTATCTGTAATATCTGAGCAGGGACCTCTCACTTGTCCCTGTACCTGTAATATCTGAGCAGAGACCTCTCACCTGTCACTGTAATATCTGAGCAGGGACCTCTCACCTGTCACTGTATCTGTAATATCTGAGCAGGGACCTCTCACCTGTCACTGTACCTGTAATATCTGAGCAGAGACCTCTCACTTGTCCCTGTATCTGTAATATCTGAGCAGGGACCTCTCACCTGTCACTGTATCTGTAATATCTGAGCAGGGACCTCTCACCTGTCACTGTACCTGTAATATCTGAGCAGAGACCTCTCACTTGTCCCTGTACCTGTAATATCTGAGCAGAGACCTCTCACTTGTCCCTGTAATATCTGAGCAGGGACCTCTCACTTGTCCCTGTACCTGTAATATCTGAGCAGAGACCTCTCACCTGTCACTGTAATATCTGAGCAGGGACCTCTCACCTGTCACTGTATCTGTAATATCTGAGCAGGGACCTCTCACCTGTCACTGCACCTGTAATATCTGAGCAGAGACCTCTCACTTGTCCCTGTACCTGTAATATCTGAGCAGAGACCTCTCACTGTACCTGTAATATCTGAGCAGAGATCTCTCACCCGACACTGTACCTGTACTATCTAAGCAGAGACCCCTCACTATATCTGTAATATCTGAGCAGACCTCTCACTATATCTGTAATATCTGAGCAGAGACCTCTCACCTGTCACTGTACCTGTAATATCTGAGCAGAGACCTCTCACCTGTCACTGTACCTGTAATATCTGAGCAGAGACCTCTCACCTGTCACTGTACCTGTAATATCTGAGCAGAGACCTCTAACCTGTCACTGTACCTGTAATATCTGAGCAGACATCTCACCTGTCACTGTACCTGTAATATCTGAGCAGAGACCTCTCACCTGTCACTGTACCTGTAATATCTGAGCAGAGACCTGTCACCTGTACCTGTACCTGTAATATCTGAGCAGAGACATCTCACCTGTCACTGTACCTGTAATATCTGAGCAGAGACCTCTCACCTGTCACTGTACCTGTAATATCTGAGCAGAGACCTCTCACCTGTCACTGTACCTGTAATATCTGAGCAGAGACATCTACCTGTCACTGTACCTGTAATATCTGAGCAGAGACCTGTCACCTGTCACTGTACCTGTAATATCTGAGCAGAGACCTGTCACCTGTACCTGTAATATCTGAGCAGAGACCTCTCACCTGTCACTCTACCTGTAATATCTGAGCAGAGACCTCTCACCTGTCACTCTACCTGTAATATCTAAGCAGAGACCTCTCACCTGTCATTGTACCTGTAATATCTGAGCAGAGACCTCTCACCTGTCACTGTACCTGTAATATCTGAGCAGAGACATCTCACCTGTCACTGTACCTGTAATATCTGAGCAGGAACCTCTCACCTGTCACTGTACCTGTAATATCTGAGCAGAGACCTCTCACTTGTCCCTGTAATATCTGAGCAGGGACCTCTCACTTGTCCCTGTACCTGTAATATCTGAGCAGAGACCTCTCACCTGTCACTGTAATATCTGAGCAGGGACCTCTCACCTGTCACTGTATCTGTAATATCTGAGCAGGGACCTCTCACCTGTCACTGTATCTGTAATATCTGAGCAGGGACCTCTCACTTGTCCCTGTACCTGTAATATCTGAGCAGAGACCTCTCACCTGTCACTGTAATATCTGAGCAGGGACCTCTCACCTGTCACTGTATCTGTAATATCTGAGCAGGGACCTCTCACCTGTCACTGTACCTGTAATATCTGAGCAGAGACCTCTCACTTGTCCCTGTATCTGTAATATCTGAGCAGGGACCTCTCACCTGTCACTGTATCTGTAATATCTGAGCAGGGACCTCTCACCTGTCACTGTACCTGTAATATCTGAGCAGAGACCTCTCACTTGTCCCTGTACCTGTAATATCTGAGCAGAGACCTCTCACTTGTCCCTGTAATATCTGAGCAGGGACCTCTCACTTGTCCCTGTACCTGTAATATCTGAGCAGAGACCTCTCACCTGTCACTGTAATATCTGAGCAGGGACCTCTCACCTGTCACTGTATCTGTAATATCTGAGCAGGGACCTCTCACCTGTCACTGCACCTGTAATATCTGAGCAGAGACCTCTCACTTGTCCCTGTACCTGTAATATCTGAGCAGAGACCTCTCACTGTACCTGTAATATCTGAGCAGAGATCTCTCACCCGACACTGTACCTGTACTATCTAAGCAGAGACCCCTCACTATATCTGTAATATCTGAGCAGACCTCTCACTATATCTGTAATATCTGAGCAGAGACCTCTCACCTGTCACTGTACCTGTAATATCTGAGCAGAGACCTCTCACCTGTCACTGTACCTGTAATATCTGAGCAGAGACCTCTCACCTGTCACTGTACCTGTAATATCTGAGCAGAGACCTCTAACCTGTCACTGTACCTGTAATATCTGAGCAGACATCTCACCTGTCACTGTACCTGTAATATCTGAGCAGAGACCTCTCACCTGTCACTGTACCTGTAATATCTGAGCAGAGACCTGTCACCTGTACCTGTACCTGTAATATCTGAGCAGAGACATCTCACCTGTCACTGTACCTGTAATATCTGAGCAGAGACCTCTCACCTGTCACTGTACCTGTAATATCTGAGCAGAGACCTCTCACCTGTCACTGTACCTGTAATATCTGAGCAGAGACATCTACCTGTCACTGTACCTGTAATATCTGAGCAGAGACCTGTCACCTGTCACTGTACCTGTAATATCTGAGCAGAGACCTGTCACCTGTACCTGTAATATCTGAGCAGAGACCTCTCACCTGTCACTCTACCTGTAATATCTGAGCAGAGACCTCTCACCTGTCACTCTACCTGTAATATCTAAGCAGAGACCTCTCACCTGTCATTGTACCTGTAATATCTGAGCAGAGACCTCTCACCTGTCACCTGTACCTGTAATACTTGAGCAGAGACCTCTCACCTGTTATTGTACCTGTAATATCTGAGCAGGGACCTCTCACCTGTCACCGTACCTGTAATATCTGAGCAGAGACCTCTCACCTGTCACTGTACCTGTAATATCTGAGCAGAGACCTCTCACCTGTCACTGTACCTGTAATATCTGAGCAGAGACCTCTCACCTGTCACTGTACCTGTAATATCTGAGCAGGGACCTCTCACCTGTCACTGTACCTGCAATATTTGAGCAGAGACCTCTCACCTGTCACTGTACCTGTAATATCTGAGCAGAGACCTCTCACCTGTCACTGTACCTGTAATATCTGAGCAGAGACCTCTCACCTGTCACTGTACCTGTAATATCTGAGCAGAGACCTCTCACCTGTCACTGTACCTGTAATATCTGAGCAGAGACATCTCACCTGTCACTGTACCTGTAATATCTGAGCAGGGACCTCTCACCTGTCACTCTACCTGTAATATCTGAGCAGAGACCTCTCACTGTACCTGTAATATCTAAGCAGAGACCTCTCACCTGTCATTGTACCTGTAATATCTGAGCAGAGACCTCTCACCTGTCACCTGTACCTGTAATATTTCAGCAGAGACCTCTCACCTGTCATTGTACCTGTAATATCTGAGCAGGGACCTCTCACCTGTCACCGTACCTGTAATATCTGAGCAGAGACCTCTCACCTGTCACTGTATCTGTAATATCTGAGCAGAGACCTCTCACCTGTCACTGTACCTGTAATATCTGAGCAGAGACCTCTCACCTGTCACTGTACCTGTAATATCTGAGCAGGGACCTCTCACCTGTCACTGTACCTGCAATATCTGAGCAGAGACCTCTCACCTGTCACTGTACCTGTAATATCTGAGCAGAGACCTCTCACCTGTCACTGTACCTGTAATATCTGAGCAGAGACCTCTCACCTGTCACTGTAATATCTGAGCAGAGACCTCTCACCTGTCACTGTACCTGTAATATCTGAGCAGAGACATCTCACCTGTCACTGTACCTGTAATATCTGAGCAGGAACCTCTCACCTGTCACTGTACCTGTAATATCTGAGCAGAGACCTCTCACTTGTCCCTGTAATATCTGAGCAGGGACCTCTCACTTGTCCCTGTACCTGTAATATCTGAGCAGAGACCTCTCACCTGTCACTGTAATATCTGAGCAGGGACCTCTCACCTGTCACTGTATCTGTAATATCTGAGCAGGGACCTCTCACCTGTCACTGTACCTGTAATATCTGAGCAGAGACCTCTCACTTGTCCCTGTACCTGTAATATCTGAGCAGAGACCTCTCACTTGTCCCTGTAATATCTGAGCAGAGACCTCTCACCTGTCACTGTACCTGCAATATCTGAGCAGAGACCTCTCACCTGTCACTGTACCTGTAATATCTGAGCAGAGACCTCTCACTTGTCCCTGTAATATCTGAGCAGAGACCTCTCACCTGTCCCTGTACCTGTAATATCTGAGCAGAGACCTCTCACCTGTCACTGTACCTGTAATATCTGAGCAGAGATCTCTCACCCGACACTGTACCTGTACTATCTAAGCAGAGACCCCTCACTATATCTGTAATATCTAAACAGACCTCTCACTATATCTGTAATATCTGAGCAGAGACCTCTCACCTGTCACTGTACCTGTAATATCTGAGCAGAGACCTGTCACCTGTCACTGTAATATCTGAGCAGAGACCTCTCACCTGTCACTGTACCTGTAATATCTGAGCAGAGACCTCTCACCTGTCACTGTACATGTAATATCTGAGCAGAGACCTCTCACCTGTACCTGTAATATCTGAGCAGGGACCACTCACCTGTCACTGTATCTGTAATATCTGAGCAGAGACCTCTCACCTGTCATTGGACCTGTAATATCTGAGTTGGGACCTCTCACCTGTCACCGTACCTGTAATATCTGAGCAGAGACCTCTCACCTGTCACTGTACCTGTAATATCTGAGCAGAGACCTCTCACTGTACCTGTAATATCTGAGCAGAGATCTCTCACCCGACACTGTACCTGTACTATCTAAGCAGAGACCCCTCACTATATCTGTAATATCTGAGCAGACCTCTCACTATATCTGTAATATCTGAGCAGAGACCTCTCACCTGTCACTGTACCTGTAATATCTGAGCAGAGACCTCTCACCTGTCACTGTACCTGTAATATCTGAGCAGAGACATCTCACCTGTCACTGTACCTGTAATATCTGAGCAGAGACCTCTCACCTGTCACTGTAATATCTGAGCAGGGACCTCTCACCTGTCACTGTAATATCTGAGCAGGGACCTCTCACCTGTCACTGTATCTGTAATATCTGAGCAGGGACCTCTCACCTGTCACTGTACCTGTAATATCTGAGCAGAGACCTCTCACTTGTCCCTGTACCTGTAATATCTGAGCAGAGACCTCTCAATTGTCCCTGTAATATCTGAGCAGGGACCTCTCACTTGTCCCTGTACCTGTAATATCTGAGCAGAGACCTCTCACCTGTCACTGTAATATCTGAGCAGGGACCTCTCACCTGTCACTGTAATATCTGAGCAGGGACCTCTCACCTGTCACTGTATCTGTAATATCTGAGCAGGGACCTCTCACCTGTCACTGTACCTGTAATATCTGAGCAGAGACCTCTCACTTGTCCCTGTACCTGTAATATCTGAGCAGAGACCTCTCACTTGTCCCTGTAATATCTGAGCAGGGACCTCTCACTTGTCCCTGTACCTGTAATATCTGAGCAGAGACCTCTCACCTGTCACTGTAATATCTGAGCAGGGACCTCTCACCTGTCACTGTATCTGTAATATCTGAGCAGGGACCTCTCACCTGTCACTGCACCTGTAATATCTGAGCAGAGACCTCTCACTTGTCCCTGTACCTGTAATATCTGAGCAGAGACCTCTCACTGTACCTGTAATATCTGAACAGAGATCTCTCACCCGACACTGTAAGTGTACTATCTAAGCAGAGACCCCTCACTATATCTGTAATATCTGAGCAGACCTCTCACTATATCTGTAATATCTGAGCAGAGACCTCTCACCTGTCACTGTACCTGTAATATCTGAGCAGAGACCTCTCACCTGTCACTGTACCTGTAATATCTGAGCAGAGACCTCTCACCTGTCACTGTACCTGTAATATCTGAGCAGAGACCTCTCACCTGTCACTGTACCTGTAATATCTGAGCAGACATCTCACCTGTCACTGTACCTGTAATATCTGAGCAGAGACCTCTCACCTGTCACTGTACCTGTAATATCTGAGCAGAGACCTGTCACCTGTACCTGTAATATCTGAGCAGAGACCTCTCACCTGTCACTGTACCTGTAATATCTGAGCAGAGACCTCTCACCTGTCACTGTACCTGTAATATCTGAGCAGAGACCTCTCACCTGTACCTGTAATATCTGAGCAGGGACCACTCACCCTGTCACTGTATCTGTAATATCTGAGCAGAGACCTCTCACCTGTCATTGTACCTGTAATATCTGAGCAGTGACCTCTCACCTGTCACCGTACCTGTAATATCTGAGCAGAGACCTCTCACTATATCTGTAATATCTGAGCAGAGACCTCTCACCTGTCACTGTACCTGCAATATCTGAGCAGAGACCTCTCACCTGTCACTGTACCTGTAATATCTGAGCAGAGACCTCTCACCTGTCACTGTACCTGTAATATCTGAGCAGAGACCTCTCACCTGTCACTGTACCTGTAATATCTGAGCAGAGACCTCTCAACCGGTCACTGTAATATCTGAGCAGAGACATCTACCTGTCACTGTACCTGTAATATCTGAGCAGAGACCTGTCACCTGTCACTGTACCTGTAATATCTGAGCAGAGACCTGTCACCTGTACCTGTAATATCTGAGCAGAGACCTCTCACCTGTCACTCTACCTGTAATATCTGAGCAGAGACCTCTCACCTGTCACTCTACCTGTAATATCTAAGCAGAGACCTCTCACCTGTCATTGTACCTGTAATATCTGAGCAGAGACCTCTCACCTGTCACCTGTACCTGTAATATTTGAGCAGAGACCTCTCACCTGTTATTGTACCTGTAATATCTGAGCAGGGACCTCTCACCTGTCACTGTACCTGTAATATCTGAGCAGGGACCTCTCACCTGTCACTGTACCTGCAATATCTGAGCAGAGACCTCTCACCTGTCACTGTACCTGTAATATCTGAGCAGAGACCTCTCACCTGTCACTGTACCTGTAATATCTGAGCAGAGACCTCTCACCTGTCACTGTACCTGTAATATCTGAGCAGAGACCTCTCACCTGTCACTGTACCTGTAATATCTGAGCAGAGACATCTCACCTGTCACTGTACCTGTAATATCTGAGCAGGGACCTCTCACCTGTCACTCTACCTGTAATATCTGAGCAGAGACCTCTCACCTGTCACTGTACCTGTAATATCTAAGCAGAGACCTCTCAGCTGTCATTGTACCTGTAATATCTGAGCAGAGACCTCTCACCTGTCACCTGTACCTGTAATATTTCAGCAGAGACCTCTCACCTGTCACCGTACCTGTAATATCTGAGCAGGGACCTCTCACCTGTCACCGTACCTGTAATATCTAAGCAGAGACCTCTCACCTGTCACTGTACCTGTAATATCTGAGCAGAGACCTCTCACCTGTCACTGTACCTGTAATATCTGAGCAGAGACCTCTCACCTGTCACTGTACCTGTAATATCTGAGCAGGGACCTCTCACCTGTCACTGTACCTGCAATATCTGAGCAGAGACCTCTCACCTGTCACTGTACCTGTAATATCTGAGCAGAGACCTCTCACCTGTCACTGTACCTGTAATATCTGAGCAGAGACCTCTCACCTGTCACTGTACCTGTAATATCTGAGCAGAGACCTCTCACCTGTCACTGTACCTGTAATATCTGAGCAGAGACATCTCACCTGTCACTGTACCTGTAATATCTGAGCAGGGACCTCTCACCTGTCACTGTACCTGTAATATCTGAGCAGAGACCTCTCACTTGTCCCTGTAATATCTGAGCAGGGACCTCTCACTTGTCCCTGTACCTGTAATATCTGAGCAGAGACCTCTCACCTGTCACTGTAATATCTGAGCAGGGACCTCTCACCTGTCACTGTATCTGTAATATCTGAGCAGGGACCTCTCACCTGTCACTGTACCTGTAATATCTGAGCAGAGACCTCTCACTTGTCCCTGTACCTGTAATATCTGAGCAGAGACCTCTCACTTGTCCCTGTAATATTTGAGCAGAGACCTCTCACCTGTCACTGTACCTGCAATATCTGAGCAGAGACCTCTCACCTGTCACTGTACCTGTAATATCTGAGCAGAGACCTCTCACTTGTCCCTGTAATATCTGAGCAGAGACCTCTCACCTGTCCCTGTACCTGTAATATCTGAGCAGAGACCTCTCACCTGTCACTGTACCTGTAATATCTGAGCAGAGACCTCTCACCTGTCACTGTAATATCTGAGCAGGGACCTCTCACCTGTCACTGTATCTGTAATATCTGAGCAGGGACCTCTCACCTGTCACTGTACCTGTAATATCTGAGCAGAGACCTCTCACTTGTCCCTGTACCTGTAATATCTGAGCAGAGACCTCTCACTGTACCTGTAATATCTGAGCAGGGACCTCTCACCCGACACTGTACCTGTACTATCTAAGCAGAGACCCCTCACTATATCATCATCATCATCATTTATTTATATAGCGCCACTAATTCCGCAGCGCTGTACAGAGAACTCATTCACATCAGTCCCTGCCCCATTGGAGCTTACAGTCTAAATTCCCTACTATAGACACTCACACACACACAGACAGACAGACAGACAGACAGACAGAGAGGGAGAGACTAGGGTCAATTTGATTGCAGCCAATTAACCTACCAGTATGTTTTTGGAGTGTGGGAGGAAACCGGAGCACCCGGAGGAAACCCACGCAAACACAGGGAGAACATACAAACTCCACACAGATAAGGCCATGGTCGGGAATTGAACTCATGACCCCAGTGCTATGAGGCAGATGTGCTAACCACTACGCCACCGTGCTGCCATATCTGTAATATCTGAGCAGACCTCTCACTATATCTGTAATATCTGAGCAGAGACCTCTCACCTGTCACTGTACCTGCAATATCTGAGCAGAGACCTCTCACCTGTCACTGTACCTGTAATATCTGAGCAGGGACCTCTCACCTGACACTGTACCTGTAATATCTGAGCAGAGACCTCTCACCTGTCACTGTACCTGTAATATCTGAGCAGAGACATCTCACCTGTCACTGTACCTGTAATATCTGAGCAGAGACCTCTCACCTGTCACTGTACCTGTAATATCTGAGCAGAGACCTCTCACCTGTCACTGTAATATCTGAGCAGGGACCTCTTACCTGTCACTGTACCTGTAATATCTGAGCAGGGACCTCTCACCTGACACTGTACCTGTAATATCTGAGCAGAGACCTCTCACCTGACACTGTACCTGTAATATCTGAGCAGGGACCTCTCACCTGTCACTGTACCTGTAATATCTGAGCAGAGACCTCTCACCTGTCACTGTACCTGTAATATCTGAGCAGAGACCTCTCACCTGTCACTGTACCTGTAATATCTGAGCAGAGACATCTACCTGTCACTGTACCTGTAATATCTGAGCAGAGACCTGTCACCTGTCACTGTACCTGTAATATCTGAGCAGAGACCTGTCACCTGTACCTGTAATATCTGAGCAGAGACCTCTCACCTGTCACTGTACCTGTAATATCTGAGCAGAGACCTCTCACCTGTCACTGTACCTGTAATATCTGAGCAGAGACCTCTCATTGTACCTGTAATATCTGAGCAGAGACCTGTCACCTGTACCTGTAATATTTGAGCAGAGAACTCTCACCTGTTATTGTACCTGTAATATCTGAGCAGGGACCTCTCACCTGTCACCGTACCTGTAATATCTGAGCAGAGACCTCTCACCTGTAACTGTACCTGTAATATCTGAGCAGAGACCTCTCACCTGTCACTGTACCTGTAATATCTGAGCAGAGACCTCTCACCTGTCACTGTAATATCTGAGCAGGGACCTCTTACCTGTAACTGTACCTGTAATATCTGAGCAGAGACCTCTCACCTGTACCTGTAATATCTGAGCAGAGACCTCTCACCTGTCACTGTACCTGTAATATCTGAGCAGAGACCTCTCACCTGTCACTGTACCTGTAATATCTGAGCAGAGACCTCTCACCTGTCATTGTACCTGTAATATCTGAGCAGAGACCTCTCACCTGTCACCTGTACCTGTAATATTTGAGCAGAGAACTCTCACCTGTTATTGTACCTGTAATATCTGAGCAGGGACCTCTCACCTGTCACCGTACCTGTAATATCTGAGCAGAGACCTCTCACCTGTAACTGTACCTGTAATATCTGAGCAGAGACCTCTCACCTGTCACTGTACCTGTAATATCTGAGCAGAGACCTCTCACCTGTCACTGTACCTGTAATATCTGAGCAGAGACATCTCACCTGTCACTGTACCTGTAATATCTGAGCAGAGACCTCTCACCTGTCACTGTAATATCTGAGCAGGGACCTCTCACCTGTCACTGTAATATCTGAGCAGGGACCTCTCACCTGTCACTGTATCTGTAATATCTGAGCAGGGACCTCTCACCTGTCACTGTACCTGTAATATCTGAGCAGAGACCTCTCACTTGTCCCTGTACCTGTAATATCTGAGCAGAGACCTCTCACTTGTCCCTGTAATATCTGAGCAGGGACCTCTCACTTGTCCCTGTACCTGTAATATCTGAGCAGAGACCTCTCACCTGTCACTGTAATATCTGAGCAGGGACCTCTCACCTGTACCTGTAATATCTGAGCAGAGACCTCTCACCTGTCACTGTAATATCTGAGCAGGGACCTCTCACCTGTCACTGTATCTGTAATATCTGAGCAGGGACCTCTCACCTGTCACTGCACCTGTAATATCTGAGCAGAGACCTCTCACTTGTCCCTGTACCTGTAATATCTGAGCAGAGACCTCTCACTGTACCTGTAATATCTGAGCAGAGATCTCTCACCCGACACTGTACCTGTACTATCTAAGCAGAGACCCCTCACTATATCTGTAATATCTGAGCAGACCTCTCACTATATCTGTAATATCTGAGCAGAGACCTCTCACCTGTCACTGTACCTGTAATATCTGAGCAGAGACCTCTCACCTGTCACTGTACCTGTAATATCTGAGCAGAGACCTCTCACCTGTCACTGTACCTGTAATATCTGAGCAGAGACCTCTCACCTGTCACTGTACCTGTAATATCTGAGCAGACATCTCACCTGTCACTGTACCTGTAATATCTGAGCAGAGACCTCTCACCTGTCACTGTACCTGTAATATCTGAGCAGAGACCTGTCACCTGTACCTGTAATATCTGAGCAGAGACCTCTCACCTGTCACTGTACCTGTAATATCTGAGCAGAGACCTCTCACCTGTCACTGTACCTGTAATATCTGAGCAGAGACCTCTCACCTGTACCTGTAATATCTGAGCAGGGACCACTCACCTGTCACTGTATCTGTAATATCTGAGCAGAGACCTCTCACCTGTCATTGTACCTGTAATATCTGAGCAGTGACCTCTCACCTGTCACCGTACCTGTAATATCTGAGCAGAGACCTCTCACTATATCTGTAATATCTGAGCAGAGACCTCTCACCTGTCACTGTACCTGCAATATCTGAGCAGAGACCTCTCACCTGTCACTGTACCTGTAATATCTGAGCAGAGACCTCTCACCTGTCACTGTACCTGTAATATCTGAGCAGAGACCTCTCACCTGTCACTGTACCTGTAATATCTGAGCAGAGACCTCTCAACCGGTCACTGTACCTGTAATATCTGAGCAGAGACATCTACCTGTCACTGTACCTGTAATATCTGAGCAGAGACCTGTCACCTGTCACTGTACCTGTAATATCTGAGCAGAGACCTGTCACCTGTACCTGTAATATCTGAGCAGAGACCTCTCACCTGTCACTCTACCTGTAATATCTGAGCAGAGACCTCTCACCTGTCACTCTACCTGTAATATCTAAGCAGAGACCTCTCACCTGTCATTGTACCTGTAATATCTGAGCAGAGACCTCTCACCTGTCACCTGTACCTGTAATATTTGAGCAGAGACCTCTCACCTGTTATTGTACCTGTAATATCTGAGCAGGGACCTCTCACCTGTCACCGTACCTGTAATATCTGAGCAGAGACCTCTCACCTGTCACTGTACCTGTAATATCTGAGCAGAGACCTCTCACCTGTCACTGTACCTGTAATATCTGAGCAGAGACCTCTCACCTGTCACTGTACCTGTAATATCTGAGCAGGGACCTCTCACCTGTCACTGTACCTGCAATATCTGAGCAGAGACCTCTCACCTGTCACTGTACCTGTATTATCTGAGCAGAGACCTCTCACCTGTCACTGTACCTGTAATATCTGAGCAGAGACCTCTCACCTGTCACTGTACCTGTAATATCTGAGCAGAGACCTCTCACCTGTCACTGTACCTGTAATATCTGAGCAGAGACATCTCACCTGTCACTGTACCTGTAATATCTGAGCAGGGACCTCTCACCTGTCACTCTACCTGTAATATCTGAGCAGAGACCTCTCACCTGTCACTGTACCTGTAATATCTAAGCAGAGACCTCTCACCTGTCATTGTACCTGTAATATCTGAGCAGAGACCTCTCACCTGTCACCTGTACCTGTAATATTTCAGCAGAGACCTCTCACCTGTCATTGTACCTGTAATATCTGAGCAGGGACCTCTCACCTGTCACCGTACCTGTAATATCTGAGCAGAGACCTCTCACCTGTCACTGTACCTGTAATATCTGAGCAGAGACCTCTCACCTGTCACTGTACCTGTAATATCTGAGCAGAGACCTCTCACCTGTCACTGTACCTGTAATATCTGAGCAGGGACCTCTCACCTGTCACTGTACCTGCAATATCTGAGCAGAGACCTCTCACCTGTCACTGTACCTGTAATATCTGAGCAGAGACCTCTCACCTGTCACTGTACCTGTAATATCTGAGCAGAGACCTCTCACCTGTCACTGTACCTGTAATATCTGAGCAGAGACCTCTCACCTGTCACTGTACCTGTAATATCTGAGCAGAGACATCTCACCTGTCACTGTACCTGTAATATCTGAGCAGGGACCTCTCACCTGTCACTGTACCTGTAATATCTGAGCAGAGACCTCTCACTTGTCCCTGTAATATCTGAGCAGGGACCTCTCACTTGTCCCTGTACCTGTAATATCTGAGCAGAGACCTCTCACCTGTCACTGTAATATCTGAGCAGGGACCTCTCACCTGTCACTGTATCTGTAATATCTGAGCAGGGACCTCTCACCTGTCACTGTACCTGTAATATCTGAGCAGAGACCACTCACTTGTCCCTGTACCTGTAATATCTGAGCAGAGACCTCTCACTTGTCCCTGTAATATTTGAGCAGAGACCTCTCACCTGTCACTGTACCTGCAATATCTGAGCAGAGACCTCTCACCTGTCACTGTACCTGTAATATCTGAGCATAGACCTCTCACTTGTCCCTGTAATATCTGAGCAGAGACCTCTCACCTGTCCCTGTACCTGTAATATCTGAGCAGAGACCTCTCACCTGTCACTGTACCTGTAATATCTGAGCAGAGACCTCTCACCTGTCACTGTAATATCTGAGCAGGGACCTCTCACCTGTCACTGTATCTGTAATATCTGAGCAGGGACCTCTCACCTGTCACTGTACCTGTAATATCTGAGCAGAGACCTCTCACTTGTCCCTGTACCTGTAATATCTGAGCAGAGACCTCTCACTGTACCTGTAATATCTGAGCAGAGATCTCTCACCCGACACTGTACCTGTACTATCTAAGCAGAGACCCCTCACTATATCTGTAATATCTGAGCAGACCTCTCACTATATCTGTAATATCTGAGCAGAGACCTCTCACCTGTCACTGTACCTGCAATATCTGAGCAGAGACCTCTCACCTGTCACTGTACCTGTAATATCTGAGCAGGGACCTCTCACCTGACACTGTACCTGTAATATCTGAGCAGAGACCTCTCACCTGTCACTGTACCTGTAATATCTGAGCAGAGACATCTCACCTGTCACTGTACCTGTAATATCTGAGCAGAGACCTCTCACCTGTCACTGTACCTGTAATATCTGAGCAGAGACCTCTCACCTGTCACTGTAATATCTGAGCAGGGACCTCTTACCTGTCACTGTACCTGTAATATCTGAGCAGGGACCTCTCACCTGACACTGTACCTGTAATATCTGAGCAGAGACCTCTCACCTGACACTGTACCTGTAATATCTGAGCAGGGACCTCTCACCTGTCACTGTACCTGTAATATCTGAGCAGAGACCTCTCACCTGTCACTGTACCTGTAATATCTGAGCAGAGACCTCTCACCTGTCACTGTACCTGTAATATCTGAGCAGAGACATCTACCTGTCACTGTACCTGTAATATCTGAGCAGAGACCTGTCACCTGTCACTGTACCTGTAATATCTGAGCAGAGACCTGTCACCTGTACCTGTAATATCTGAGCAGAGACCTCTCACCTGTCACTGTACCTGTAATATCTGAGCAGAGACCTCTCACCTGTCACTGTACCTGTAATATCTGAGCAGAGACCTCTCACCTGTCATTGTACCTGTAATATCTGAGCAGAGACCTCTCACCTGTCACCTGTACCTGTAATATTTGAGCAGAGAACTCTCACCTGTTATTGTACCTGTAATATCTGAGCAGGGACCTCTCACCTGTCACCGTACCTGTAATATCTGAGCAGAGACCTCTCACCTGTAACTGTACCTGTAATATCTGAGCAGAGACCTCTCACCTGTCACTGTACCTGTAATATCTGAGCAGAGACCTCTCACCTGTCACTGTAATATCTGAGCAGGGACCTCTTACCTGTCACTGTACCTGTAATATCTGAGCAGTGACCTCTCACCTGACACTGTACCTGTAATATCTGAGCAGAGACCTCTCACCTGACACTGTACCTGTAATATCTGAGCAGGGACCTCTCACCTGTCACTGTACCTGTAATATCTGAGCAGAGACCTCTCACCTGTCACTGTACCTGTAATATCTGAGCAGAGACCTCTCACCTGTCACTGTACCTGTAATATCTGAGCAGGGACCTCTCACCTGTCACTGTACCTGTAATATCTGAGCAGAGACCTGTCACCTGTACCTGTAATATCTGAGCAGAGACCTCTCACCTGTCACCTGTACCTGTAATATTTGAGCAGAGAACTCTCACCTGTTATTGTACCTGTAATATCTGAGCAGGGACCTCTCACCTGTCACCGTACCTGTAATATCTGAGCAGAGACCTCTCACCTGTAACTGTACCTGTAATATCTGAGCAGAGACCTCTCACCTGTCACTGTACCTGTAATATCTGAGCAGAGACCTCTCACCTGTCACTGTAATATCTGAGCAGGGACCTCTTACCTGTCACTGTACCTGTAATATCTGAGCAGTGACCTCTCACCTGACACTGTACCTGTAATATCTGAGCAGAGACCTCTCACCTGACACTGTACCTGTAATATCTGAGCAGGGACCTCTCACCTGTCACTGTACCTGTAATATTTGAGCAGAGACCTCTCACCTGTCACTGTACCTGTAATATCTGAGCAGAGACCTCTCACCTGTCACTGTACCTGTAATATCTGAGCAGGGACCTCTCACTGTACCTGTAATATCTGAGCAGAGACCTCTCACCTGTCACTGTACCTGTAATATCTGAGCAGAGACCTCTCACCTGTCACTGTACCTGTAATATCTGAGCAGAGACCTGTCACCTGTACCTGTAATATCTGAGCAGAGACCTCTCACCTGTCACTGTATCTGTAATATCTGAGCAGGGACCTCTCACCTGTCACTGTACCTGTAATATCTGAGCAGAGACCTCTCACTTGTCACTGTACCTGTAATATCTGAGCAGAGACCTCTCACCTGTAACTGTACCTGTAATATCTGAGCAGGGACCTCTCACCTGTCACTGTACCTGTAATATCTGAGCAGAGACCTCTCACTTGTCCCTGTAATATCTGAGCAGGGACCTCTCACTTGTCCCTGTACCTGTAATATCTGAGCAGAGACCTCTAACCTGTCACTGTAATATCTGAGCAGGGACCTCTCACCTGTCACTGTATCTGTAATATCTGAGCAGGGACCTCTCACCTGTCACTGTAATATCTGAGCAGAGACCTCTCACCTGTCACTGTACCTGTAATATCTGAGCAGAGACCTCTCACCTGTCACTGTACCTGTAATATCTGAGCAGGGACCTCTCACCTGTCACTGTACCTGTAATATCTGAGCAGAGACCTCTCACCTGTCACTGTACCTGTAATATCTGAGCAGAGACCTCTCACCTGTCACTGTACCTGTAATATCTGAGCAGAGACCTGTCACCTGTACCATCTGAGCAGAGACCTCTCACCTGTCACTGTATCTGTAATATCTGAGCAGGGACCTCTCACCTGTCACTGTACCTGTAATATCTGAGCAGAGACCTCTCACTTGTCACTGTACCTGTAATATCTGAGCAGAGACCTCTCACCTGTAACTGTACCTGTAATATCTGAGCAGGGACCTCTCACCTGTCACTGTACCTGTAATATCTGAGCAGAGACCTCTCACTTGTCCCTGTAATATCTGAGCAGGGACCTCTCACTTGTCCCTGTACCTGTAATATCTGAGCAGAGACCTCTCACCTGTCACTGTAATATCTGAGCAGGGACCTCTCACCTGTCACTGTATCTGTAATATCTGAGCAGGGACCTCTCACCTGTCACTGTACCTGTAATATCTGAGCAGAGACCTCTCACTTGTCCCTGTACCTGTAATATCTGAGCAGAGACCTCTCACTGTACCTGTAATATCTGAGCAGAGATCTCTCACCCGACACTGTACCTGTACTATCTAAGCAGAGACCCCTCACTATATCTGTAATATCTGAGCAGACCTCTCACTATATCTGTAATATCTGAGCAGAGACCTCTCACCTGTCACTGTACCTGCAATATCTGAGCAGAGACCTCTCACCTGTCACTGTACCTGTAATATCTGAGCAGGGACCTCTCATCTGACACTGTACCTGTAATATCTGAGCAGAGACCTCTCACCTGTCACTGTACCTGTAATATCTGAGCAGAGACATCTCACCTGTCACTGTACCTGTAATATCTGAGCAGAGACCTCTCACCTGTCACTGTACCTGTAATATCTGAGCAGAGACATCTCACCTGTCACTGTACCTGTAATATCTGAGCAGGGACCTCTCACCTGTCACTCTACCTGTAATATCTGAGCAGAGACCTCTCACCTGTCACTGTACCTGTAATATCTAAGCAGAGACCTCTCACCTGTCATTGTACCTGTAATATCTGAGCAGAGACCTCTCACCTGTCACCTGTACCTGTAATATTTCAGCAGAGACCTCTCACCTGTCATTGTACCTGTAATATCTGAGCAGGGACCTCTCACCTGTCACCGTACCTGTAATATCTGAGCAGAGACCTCTCACCTGTCACTGTACCTGTAATATCTGAGCAGAGACCTCTCACCTGTCACTGTACCTGTAATATCTGAGCAGAGACCTCTCACCTGTCACTGTACCTGTAATATCTGAGCAGGGACCTCTCACCTGTCACTGTACCTGCAATATCTGAGCAGAGACCTCTCACCTGTCACTGTACCTGTAATATCTGAGCAGAGACCTCTCACCTGTCACTGTACCTGTAATATCTGAGCAGAGACCTCTCACCTGTCACTGTACCTGTAATATCTGAGCAGAGACCTCTCACCTGTCACTGTACCTGTAATATCTGAGCAGAGACATCTCACCTGTCACTGTACCTGTAATATCTGAGCAGGGACCTCTCACCTGTCACTGTACCTGTAATATCTGAGCAGAGACCTCTCACTTGTCCCTGTAATATCTGAGCAGGGACCTCTCACTTGTCCCTGTACCTGTAATATCTGAGCAGAGACCTCTCACCTGTCACTGTATCTGTAATATCTGAGCAGGGACCTCTCACCTGTCACTGTACCTGTAATATCTGAGCAGAGACCTCTCACTTGTCCCTGTACCTGTAATATCTGAGCAGAGACCTCTCACTTGTCCCTGTAATATTTGAGCAGAGACCTCTCACCTGTCACTGTACCTGCAATATCTGAGCAGAGACCTCTCACCTGTCACTGTACCTGTAATATCTGAGCAGAGACCTCTCACTTGTCCCTGTAATATCTGAGCAGAGACCTCTCACCTGTCCCTGTACCTGTAATATCTGAGCAGAGACCTCTCACCTGTCACTGTACCTGTAATATCTGAGCAGAGACCTCTCACCTGTCACTGTAATATCTGAGCAGGGACCTCTCACCTGTCACTGTATCTGTAATATCTGAGCAGGGACCTCTCACCTGTCACTGTACCTGTAATATCTGAGCAGAGACCTCTCACTTGTCCCTGTACCTGTAATATCTGAGCAGAGACCTCTCACTGTACCTGTAATATCTGAGCAGAGATCTCTCACCCGACACTGTACCTGTACTATCTAAGCAGAGACCCCTCACTATATCTGTAATATCTGAGCAGACCTCTCACTATATCTGTAATATCTGAGCAGAGACCTCTCACCTGTCACTGTACCTGCAATATCTGAGCAGAGACCTCTCACCTGTCACTGTACCTGTAATATCTGAGCAGGGACCTCTCACCTGACACTGTACCTGTAATATCTGAGCAGAGACCTCTCACCTGTCACTGTACCTGTAATATCTGAGCAGAGACATCTCACCTGTCACTGTACCTGTAATATCTGAGCAGAGACCTCTCACCTGTCACTGTACCTGTAATATCTGAGCAGAGACCTCTCACCTGTCACTGTAATATCTGAGCAGGGACCTCTTACCTGTCACTGTACCTGTAATATCTGAGCAGGGACCTCTCACCTGACACTGTACCTATAATATCTGAGCAGAGACCTCTCACCTGACACTGTACCTGTAATATCTGAGCAGGGACCTCTCACCTGTCACTGTACCTGTAATATCTGAGCAGAGACCTCTCACCTGTCACTGTACCTGTAATATCTGAGCAGAGACCTCTCACCTGTCACTGTACCTGTAATATCTGAGCAGAGACATCTACCTGTCACTGTACCTGTAATATCTGAGCAGAGACCTGTCACCTGTCACTGTACCTGTAATATCTGAGCAGAGACCTGTCACCTGTACCTGTAATATCTGAGCAGAGACCTCTCACCTGTCACTGTACCTGTAATATCTGAGCAGAGACCTCTCACCTGTCACTGTACCTGTAATATCTGAGCAGAGACCTCTCACCTGTCATTGTACCTGTAATATCTGAGCAGAGACCTCTCACCTGTCACCTGTACCTGTAATATTTGAGCAGAGAACTCTCACCTGTTATTGTACCTGTAATATCTGAGCAGGGACCTCTCACCTGTCACCGTACCTGTAATATCTGAGCAGAGACCTCTCACCTGTAACTGTACCTGTAATATCTGAGCAGAGACCTCTCACCTGTCACTGTACCTGTAATATCTGAGCAGAGACCTCTCACCTGTCACTGTAATATCTGAGCAGGGACCTCTTACCTGTCACTGTACCTGTAATATCTGAGCAGTGACCTCTCACCTGACACTGTACCTGTAATATCTGAGCAGAGACCTCTCACCTGACACTGTACCTGTAATATCTGAGCAGGGACCTCTCACCTGTCACTGTACCTGTAATATCTGAGCAGAGACCTCTCACCTGTCACTGTACCTGTAATATCTGAGCAGAGACCTCTCACCTGTCACTGTACCTGTAATATCTGAGCAGGGACCTCTCACCTGTCACTGTACCTGTAATATCTGAGCAGAGACCTGTCACCTGTACCTGTAATATCTGAGCAGAGACCTCTCACCTGTCACCTGTACCTGTAATATTTGAGCAGAGAACTCTCACCTGTTATTGTACCTGTAATATCTGAGCAGGGACCTCTCACCTGTCACCGTACCTGTAATATCTGAGCAGAGACCTCTCACCTGTAACTGTACCTGTAATATCTGAGCAGAGACCTCTCACCTGTCACTGTACCTGTAATATCTGAGCAGAGACCTCTCACCTGTCACTGTAATATCTGAGCAGGGACCTCTTACCTGTCACTGTACCTGTAATATCTGAGCAGTGACCTCTCACCTGACACTGTACCTGTAATATCTGAGCAGAGACCTCTCACCTGACACTGTACCTGTAATATCTGAGCAGGGACCTCTCACCTGTCACTGTACCTGTAATATTTGAGCAGAGACCTCTCACCTGTCACTGTACCTGTAATATCTGAGCAGAGACCTCTCACCTGTCACTGTACCTGTAATATCTGAGCAGGGACCTCTCACTGTACCTGTAATATCTGAGCAGAGACCTCTCACCTGTCACTGTACCTGTAATATCTGAGCAGAGACCTCTCACCTGTCACTGTACCTGTAATATCTGAGCAGAGACCTGTCACCTGTACCTGTAATATCTGAGCAGAGACCTCTCACCTGTCACTGTATCTGTAATATCTGAGCAGGGACCTCTCACCTGTCACTGTACCTGTAATATCTGAGCAGAAACCTCTCACTTGTCACTGTACCTGTAATATCTGAGCAGAGACCTCTCACCTGTAACTGTACCTGTAATATCTGAGCAGGGACCTCTCACCTGTCACTGTACCTGTAATATCTGAGCAGAGACCTCTCACTTGTCCCTGTAATATCTGAGCAGGGACCTCTCACTTGTCCCTGTACCTGTAATATCTGAGCAGAGACCTCTAACCTGTCACTGTAATATCTGAGCAGGGACCTCTCACCTGTCACTGTATCTGTAATATCTGAGCAGGGACCTCTCACCTGTCACTGTAATATCTGAGCAGAGACCTCTCACCTGTCACTGTACCTGTAATATCTGAGCAGAGACCTCTCACCTGTCACTGTACCTGTAATATCTGAGCAGGGACCTCTCACCTGTCACTGTACCTGTAATATCTGAGCAGAGACCTCTCACCTGTCACTGTACCTGTAATATCTGAGCAGAGACCTCTCACCTGTCACTGTACCTGTAATATCTGAGCAGAGACCTGTCACCTGTACCATCTGAGCAGAGACCTCTCACCTGTCACTGTATCTGTAATATCTGAGCAGGGACCTCTCACCTGTCACTGTACCTGTAATATCTGAGCAGAGACCTCTCACTTGTCACTGTACCTGTAATATCTGAGCAGAGACCTCTCACCTGTAACTGTACCTGTAATATCTGAGCAGGGACCTCTCACCTGTCACTGTACCTGTAATATCTGAGCAGAGACCTCTCACTTGTCCCTGTAATATCTGAGCAGGGACCTCTCACTTGTCCCTGTACCTGTAATATCTGAGCAGAGACCTCTCACCTGTCACTGTAATATCTGAGCAGGGACCTCTCACCTGTCACTGTATCTGTAATATCTGAGCAGGGACCTCTCACCTGTCACTGTACCTGTAATATCTGAGCAGAGACCTCTCACTTGTCCCTGTACCTGTAATATCTGAGCAGAGACCTCTCACTGTACCTGTAATATCTGAGCAGAGATCTCTCACCCGACACTGTACCTGTACTATCTAAGCAGAGACCCCTCACTATATCTGTAATATCTGAGCAGACCTCTCACTATATCTGTAATATCTGAGCAGAGACCTCTCACCTGTCACTGTACCTGCAATATCTGAGCAGAGACCTCTCACCTGTCACTGTACCTGTAATATCTGAGCAGGGACCTCTCATCTGACACTGTACCTGTAATATCTGAGCAGAGACCTCTCACCTGTCACTGTACCTGTAATATCTGAGCAGAGACATCTCACCTGTCACTGTACCTGTAATATCTGAGCAGAGACCTCTCACCTGTCACTGTACCTGTAATATCTGAGCAGAGACCTCTCACCTGTCACTGTAATATCTGAGCAGGGACCTCTTACCTGTCACTGTACCTGTAATATCTGAGCAGGGACCTCTCACCTGACACTGTACCTGTAATATCTGAGCAGAGACCTCTCACCTGACACTGTACCTGTAATATCTGAGCAGGGACCTCTCACCTGTCACTGTACCTGTAATATCTGAGCAGAGACCTCTCACCTGTCACTGTACCTGTAATATCTGAGCAGAGACCTCTCACCTGTCACTGTACCTGTAATATCTGAGCAGAGACATCTACCTGTCACTGTACCTGTAATATCTGAGCAGAGACCTGTCACCTGTCACTGTACCTGTAATATCTGAGCAGAGACCTGTCACCTGTACCTGTAATATCTGAGCAGAGACCTCTCACCTGTCACTGTACCTGTAATATCTGAGCAGAGACCTCTCACCTGTCACTGTACCTGTAATATCTGAGCAGAGACCTCTCACCTGTCATTGTACCTGTAATATCTGAGCAGAGACCTCTCACCTGTCACCTGTACCTGTAATATTTGAGCAGAGACCTCTCACCTGTTATTGTACCTGTAATATCTGAGCAGGGACCTCTCACCTGTCACCGTACCTGTAATATCTGAGCAGAGACCTCTCACCTGTCACTGTACCTGTAATATCTGAGCAGAGACCTCTCACCTGTCACTGTAATATCTGAGCAGGGACCTCTTACCTGTCACTGTACCTGTAATATCTGAGCAGTGACCTCTCACCTGACACTGTACCTGTAATATCTGAGCAGAGACCTCTCACCTGTCACTGTACCTGTAATATCTGAGCAGAGACCTCTCACTTGTCCCTGTAATATCTGAGCAGAGACCTCTCACCTGTCACTGTAATATCTGAGCAGGGACCTCTCACCTGTCACTGTATCTGAAATATCTGAGCACGGACCTCTCACCTGTCACTGTACCTGTAATATCTGAGCAGAGACCTCTCACTTGTCCCTGTACCTGTAATATCTGAGCAGAGACCTCTCACTGTACCTGTAATATCTGAGCAGAGATCTCTCACCCGACACTGTACCTGTACTATCTAAGCAGAGACCCCTCACTATATCTGTAATATCTGAGCAGAGACCTATCACCTCTCACTATATCTGTAATATCTGAGCAGAGACCTCTCACCTGTCACTGTACCTGCAATATCTGAGCAGAGACCTCTCACCTGTCACTGTACCTGTAATATCTGAGCAGAGACCTCTCACCTGTCACTGTACCTGTAATATCTGAGCAGAGACCTCTCACCTGTCACTGTACCTGTAATATCTGAGCAGGGACCTCTCACCTGACACTGTACCTGTAATATCTGAGCAGAGACCTCTCACCTGTCACTGTACCTGTAATATCTGAGCAGAGACATCTCACCTGTCACTGTACCTGTAATATCTGAGCAGAGACCTCTCACCTGTCACTGTACCTGTAATATCTGAGCAGAGACCTCTCACCTGTCACTGTAATATCTGAGCAGGGACCTCTTACCTGTCACTGTACCTGTAATATCTGAGCAGGGACCTCTCACCTGACACTGTACCTGTAATATCTGAGCAGAGACCTCTCACCTGACACTGTACCTGTAATATCTGAGCAGGGACCTCTCACCTGTCAATGTACCTGTAATATCTGAGCAGAGACCTCTAACCTGTCACTGTACCTGTAATATCTGAGCAGAGACCTCTCACCTGTCACTGTACCTGTAATATCTGAGCAGAGACATCTACCTGTCACTGTACCTGTAATATCTGAGCAGAGACCTGTCACCTGTCACTGTAATATCTGAGCAGAGACCTGTCACCTGTACCTGTAATATCTGAGCAGAGACCTCTCACCTGTCACTCTACCTGTAATATCTGAGCAGAGACCTCTCACCTGTCACTGTACCTGTAATATCTGAGCAGAGACCTCTCACCTGTCATTGTACCTGTAATATCTGAGCAGAGACCTCTCACCTGTCACCTGTAATATCTGAGCAGGGACCTCTCACCTGTCACCGTACCTGTAATATCTGAGCAGAGACCTCTCACCTGTCACCGTACCTGTAATATCTGAGCAGAGACCTCTCACCTGTCACTGTACCTGTAATATCTGAGCAGGGACCTCTCACCTGTCACTGTACCTGTAATATCTGAGCAGGGACCTCTCACCTGTCACTGTACCTGTAATATCTGAGCAGAGACCTCTCACCTGTCACTGTACCTGTAATATCTGAGCAGAGACCTCTCACCTGTCACTGTACCTGTAATATCTGAGCAGGGACCTCTCACCTGTCACTGTACCTGTAATATCTGAGCAGAGACCTCTCACCTGTCACTGTACCTGTAATATCTGAGCAGAGACATCTCACCTGTCACTGTACCTGTAATATCTGAGCAGAGACCTCTCACCTGTCACTGTACCTGTAATATCTGAGCAGAGACCTGTCACCTGTACCTGTAATATCTGAGCAGAGACCTCTGACCTGTCACTGTATCTGTAATATCTGAGCAGGGACCTCTCACCTGTCACTGTACCTGTAATATCTGAGCAGAGACCTCTCACTTGTCACTGTACCTGTAATATCTGAGCAGAGACCTCTCACCTGTAACTGTACCTGTAATATCTGAGCAGGGACCTCTCACCTGTCACTGTACCTGTAATATCTGAGCAGAGACCTCTCACTTGTCCCTGTAATATCTGAGCAGGGACCTCTCACTTGTCCCTGTACCTGTAATATCTGAGCAGAGACCTCTCACCTGTCACTGTAATATCTGAGCAGGGACCTCTCACCTGTCACTGTACCTGTAATATCTGAGCAGAGACCTCTCACTTGTCCCTGTACCTGTAATATCTGAGCAGAGACCTCTCACTTGTCCCTGTAATATCTGAGCAGGGACCTCACTTGTCCCTGTAATATCTGAGCAGAGACCTCTCACCTGTCACTGTACCTGTAATATCTGAGCAGAGACCTCTCACCTGTCACTGTACCTGTAATATCTGAGCAGAGACCTCTCACCTGTCACTGTACCTGTAATATCTGAGCAGAGACCTCTCACCTGTCACTGTATCTGTAATATCTGAGCAGGGACCTCTCACCTGTCACTGTACCTGTAATATCTGAGCAGAGACCTCTCACTGTACCTGTAATATCTGAGTAGAGACCTCTCACTGTACCTGTAATATCTGAGCAGAGATCTCTCACCCGACACTGTACCTGTAATATCTGAGCAGAGACCTGTCATCTGTACCTGTACTATCTAAGCAGAGACCCCTCACTATATCTGTAATATCTGAGCAGACCTCTCACTATATCTGTAATATCTGAGCAGAGACCTCTCACCTGTCACTGTACCTGCAACATCTGAGCAGAGACCTCTCAACTGTCACTGTACCTGTAATATCTGAGCAGAGACCTCTCACCTGTCACTGTACCTGTAATATCTGAGCAGAGACCTCTCACTGTACCTGTAATATCTGAGCAGAGACATCTCACCTGTCACTGTACCTGTAATATCTGAGCAGAGACCTCTCACCTGTCACTGTACCTGTAATATCTGAGCAGAGACCTGTCACCTGTCACTGTACCTGTAATATCTGAGCAGAGACCTGTCACCTGTACCTGTAATATCTGAGCAGAGACCTGTCACCTGTCACTGTACCTGTAATATCTGAGCAGAGACCTGTCACCTGTACCTGTAATATCTGAGCAGAGACCTCTCACCTGTCACTCTACCTGTAATATCTGAGCAGAGACCTCTCACCTGTCACTGTACTTGTAATATCTGAGCAGAGACCTCTCACCTGTCACTGTACCTGTAATATCTGAGCAGAGACCTCTCACCTGTCACTGTACCTGTAATATCTGAGCAGAGACATCTCACCTGTCACTGTACCTGTAATATCTGAGCAGAGACCTCTCACCTGTCACTGTACCTGTAATATCTGAGCAGAGACCTGTCACCTGTAATATCTGAGCAGAGACCTCTCACCTGTCACTGTATCTGTAATATCTGAGCAGGGACCTCTCACCTGTCACTGTACCTGTAATATCTGAGCAGAGACCTCTCACTTGTCACTGTACCTGTAATATCTGAGCAGAGACCTCTCACCTGTAACTGTACCTGTAATATCTGAGCAGGGACCTCTCACCTGTCACTGTACCTGTAATATCTGAGCAGAGACCTCTCACTTGTCCCTGTAATATCTGAGCAGGGACCTCTCACTTGTCCCTGTACCTGTAATATCTGAGCAGAGACCTCTCACCTGTCACTGTAATATCTGAGCAGGGACCTCTCACCTGTCACTGTACCTGTAATATCTGAGCAGAGACCTCTCACTTGTCCCTGTACCTGTAATATCTGAGCAGAGACCTCTCACTTGTCCCTGTAATATCTGAGCAGGGACCTCACTTGTCCCTGTAATATCTGAGCAGAGACCTCTCACCTGTCACTGTACCTGTAATATCTGAGCAGAGACCTCTCACCTGTCACTGTACCTGTAATATCTGAGCAGAGACCTCTCACCTGTCACTGTACCTGTAATATCTGAGCAGAGACCTCTCACCTGTCACTGTATCTGTAATATCTGAGCAGGGACCTCTCACCTGTCACTGTACCTGTAATATCTGAGCAGAGACCTCTCACTGTACCTGTACCTGTAATATCTGAGTAGAGACCTCTCACTGTACCTGTAATATCTGAGCAGAGATCTCTCACCCGACACTGTACCTGTAATATCTGAGCAGAGACCTGTCATCTGTACCTGTACTATCTAAGCAGAGACCCCTCACTATATCTGTAATATCTGAGCAGACCTCTCACTATATCTGTAATATCTGAGCAGAGACCTCTCACCTGTCACTGTACCTGTAATATCTGAGCAGAGACCTCTCACCTGTCACTGTACCTGTAATATCTGAGCAGAGACCTCTCACCTGTCACTGTACCTGTAATATCTGAGCAGAGACCTCTCACTGTACCTGTAATATCTGAGCAGAGACATCTCACCTGTCACTGTACCTGTAATATCTGAGCAGAGACCTCTCACCTGTCACTGTACCTGTAATATCTGAGCAGAGACCTGTCACCTGTCACTGTACCTGTAATATCTGAGCAGAGACCTGTCACCTGTACCTGTAATATCTGAGCAGAGACCTGTCACCTGTCACTGTACCTGTAATATCTGAGCAGAGACCTGTCACCTGTACCTGTAATATCTGAGCAGAGACCTCTCACCTGTCACTGTATCTGTAATATCTGAGCAGGGACCTCTCACCTGTCACTGTACCTGTAATATCTGAGCAGAGACCTCTCACTTGTCACTGTACCTGTAATATCTGAGCAGAGACCTCTCACCTGTAACTGTACCTGTAATATCTGAGCAGGGACCTCTCACCTGTCACTGTACCTGTAATATCTGAGCAGAGACCTCTCACTTGTCCCTGTAATATCTGAGCAGGGACCTCTCACTTGTCCCTGTACCTGTAATATCTGAGCAGAGACCTCTCACTGTAATATCTGAGCAGGGACCTCTCACCTGTCACTGTATCTGTAATATCTGAGCAGGGACCTCTCACCTGTCACTGTACCTGTAATATCTGAGCAGAGACCTCTCACTTGTCCCTGTACCTGTAATATCTGAGCAGAGACCTCTCACTTGTCCCTGTAATATCTGAGCAGAGACCTCTCACCTGTCACTGTAATATCTGAGCAGGGACCTCTCACCTGTCACTGTATCTGTAATATCTGAGCACGGACCTCTCACCTGTCACTGTACCTGTAATATCTGAGCAGAGACCTCTCACTTGTCCCTGTACCTGTAATATCTGAGCAGAGACCTCTCACTGTACTTGTAATATCTGAGCAGAGATCTCTCACCCGACACTGTACCTGTACTATCTAAGCAGAGACCCCTCACAGTATCTGTAATATCTGAGCAGAGACCTATCACCTCTCACTATATCTGTAATATCTGAGCAGAGACCTCTCACCTGTCACTGTACCTGCAATATCTGAGCAGAGACCTCTCACCTGTCACTGTACCTGTAATATCTGAGCAGAGACCTCTCACCTGTCACTGTACCTGTAATATCTGAGCAGAGACCCCTCACCTGTCACTGTACCTGTAATATCTGAGCAGAGACCTCTCACCTGTCACTGTACCTGTAATATCTGAGCAGACATCTCACCTGTCACTGTACCTGTAATATTTGAGCAGATACCTCTCACCTGTCACTGTACCTGTAATATCTGAGCAGAGACCTGTCACCTGTACCTGTAATATCTGAGCAGAGACCTCTCACCTGTCACTGTACCTGTAATATCTGAGCAGAGACCTCTCACCTGTACCTGTAATATCTGAGCAGGGACCACTCATCTGTCACTGTATCTGTAATATCTGAGCAGAGACCTCTCACCTGTCATTGTACCTGTAATATCTGAGCAGTGACCTCTCACCTGTCACCGTACCTGTAATATCTGAGCAGAGACCTCTCACCTGACACTGTACCTGTAATATCTGAGAAGAGACCTCTCACCTGTCACTGTACCTGTAATATCTGAGCAGAGACCTCTCACCTGTCACTGTACCTGTAATATCTGAGCAGAGACCTCTCATCTGTCACTGTAATATCTGAGCAGGGACCTCTCACCTGACACTGTACCTGTAATATCTGAGCAGAGACCTCTCACCTGACACTGTACCTGTAATATCTGAGCAGGGACCTCTCACCTGTCACTGTACCTGTAATATCTGAGCAGGGACCTCTCACCTGTCACTGTACCTGTAATATCTGAGCAGAGACCTCTCACCTGTCACTGTCACTGTAATATCTGAGCAGGGACATCTCACCTGTCACTGTACCTGTAATATCTGAGCAGGGACCTCTCACCTGACACTGTACCTGTAATATCTGAGCAGGGACCTCTCACCTGTCACTGTACCTGTAATATCTGAGCAGAGACCTCTCACCTGTCACTGTAATATCTGAGCAGGGACCTCTCACCTGTCACTGTACCTGTAATATCTGAGCAGGGACCTCTCACCTGTCACTGTACCTGTAATATCTGAGCAGGGACCTCTCACCTGTCACTGTACCTGTAATATCTGAGCAGAGACCTCTCACCTGTCACTGTACCTGTAATATCTGAGCAGAGACCTCTCACCTGTCACTGTACCTGTAATATCTGAGCAGAGACCTCTCACCTGTCACTGTACCTGTAATATCTGAGCAGAGACCTCTCACCTGACACTGTACCTGTAATATCTGAGCAGGGACCTCTCACCTGTCACTGTACCTGTAATATCTGAGCAGAGACCTCTCATCTGTCACTGTACCTGTAATATCTGAGCAGAGACCTCTCACCTGTCACTGTACCTGTAATGTCTGAGCAGGGACCTCTCACCTGTCACTGTACCTGTAATATCTGAGCAGAGACCTCTCACCTGTCACTGTACCTGTAATGTCTGAGCAGGGACCTCTCACCTGTCACTGTACCTGTAATATCTGAGCAGAGACCTCTCACCTGACACTGTACCTGTAATGTCTGAGCAGGGACCTCTCACCTGTCACTGTACCTGTAATATCTGAGCAGAGACCTCTCACCTGTCATTGTACCTGTAATATCTGAGCAGAGACCTCTCATCTGTCACCTCTACCTGTAATATCTGAGCAGGGACCACTCACCTGTCACTGTATCTGTAATATCTGAGCAGAGACCTCTCACCTGTCACTGTAATATCTGAGCAGGGACCTCTCACCTGTCACTGTAATGTCTGAGCAGGGACCTCTCACCTGTCACTGTACCTGTAATATCTGAGCAGAGACCTCTCACCTGTCACTGTACCTGTAATATCTGAGCAGAGACCTCTCACCTGTCACTGTACCTGTAATATCTGAGCAGAGACCTCTCACCTGTCACTGTATCTGTAATATCTGAGCAGGGACCTCTCACCTGTCACTGTACCTGTAATATCTGAGCAGAGACCTCTCACTGTACCTGTACCTGTAATATCTGAGTAGAGACCTCTCACTGTACCTGTAATATCTGAGCAGAGATCTCTCACCCGACACTGTACCTGTAATATCTGAGCAGAGACCTGTCATCTGTACCTGTACTATCTAAGCAGAGACCCCTCACTATATCTGTAATATCTGAGCAGACCTCTCACTATATCTGTAATATCTGAGCAGAGACCTCTCACCTGTCACTGTACCTGCAACATCTGAGCAGAGACCTCTCAACTGTCACTGTACCTGTAATATCTGAGCAGAGACCTCTCACCTGTCACTGTACCTGTAATATCTGAGCAGAGACCTCTCACCTGTCACTGTACCTGTAATATCTGAGCAGAGACCTCTCACTGTACCTGTAATATCTGAGCAGAGACATCTCACCTGTCACTGTACCTGTAATATCTGAGCAGAGACCTCTCACCTGTCACTGTACCTGTAATATCTGAGCAGAGACCTGTCACCTGTCACTGTACCTGTAATATCTGAGCAGAGACCTGTCACCTGTACCTGTAATATCTGAGCAGAGACCTGTCACCTGTCACTGTACCTGTAATATCTGAGCAGAGACCTGTCACCTGTACCTGTAATATCTGAGCAGAGACCTCTCACCTGTCACTGTATCTGTAATATCTGAGCAGGGACCTCTCACCTGTCACTGTACCTGTAATATCTGAGCAGAGACCTCTCACTTGTCACTGTACCTGTAATATCTGAGCAGAGACCTCTCACCTGTAACTGTACCTGTAATATCTGAGCAGGGACCTCTCACCTGTCACTGTACCTGTAATATCTGAGCAGAGACCTCTCACTTGTCCCTGTAATATCTGAGCAGGGACCTCTCACTTGTCCCTGTACCTGTAATATCTGAGCAGAGACCTCTCACTGTAATATCTGAGCAGGGACCTCTCACCTGTCACTGTATCTGTAATATCTGAGCAGGGACCTCTCACCTGTCACTGTACCTGTAATATCTGAGCAGAGACCTCTCACTTGTCCCTGTACCTGTAATATCTGAGCAGAGACCTCTCACTTGTCCCTGTAATATCTGAGCAGAGACCTCTCACCTGTCACTGTAATATCTGAGCAGGGACCTCTCACCTGTCACTGTATCTGTAATATCTGAGCACGGACCTCTCACCTGTCACTGTACCTGTAATATCTGAGCAGAGACCTCTCACTTGTCCCTGTACCTGTAATATCTGAGCAGAGACCTCTCACTGTACTTGTAATATCTGAGCAGAGATCTCTCACCCGACACTGTACCTGTACTATCTAAGCAGAGACCCCTCACAGTATCTGTAATATCTGAGCAGAGACCTATCACCTCTCACTATATCTGTAATATCTGAGCAGAGACCTCTCACCTGTCACTGTACCTGCAATATCTGAGCAGAGACCTCTCACCTGTCACTGTACCTGTAATATCTGAGCAGAGACCTCTCACCTGTCACTGTACCTGTAATATCTGAGCAGAGACCCCTCACCTGTCACTGTACCTGTAATATCTGAGCAGAGACCTCTCACCTGTCACTGTACCTGTAATATCTGAGCAGACATCTCACCTGTCACTGTACCTGTAATATTTGAGCAGATACCTCTCACCTGTCACTGTACCTGTAATATCTGAGCAGAGACCTGTCACCTGTACCTGTAATATCTGAGCAGAGACCTCTCACCTGTCACTGTACCTGTAATATCTGAGCAGAGACCTCTCACCTGTACCTGTAATATCTGAGCAGGGACCACTCATCTGTCACTGTATCTGTAATATCTGAGCAGAGACCTCTCACCTGTCATTGTACCTGTAATATCTGAGCAGTGACCTCTCACCTGTCACCGTACCTGTAATATCTGAGCAGAGACCTCTCACCTGACACTGTACCTGTAATATCTGAGAAGAGACCTCTCACCTGTCACTGTACCTGTAATATCTGAGCAGAGACCTCTCACCTGTCACTGTACCTGTAATATCTGAGCAGAGACCTCTCATCTGTCACTGTAATATCTGAGCAGGGACCTCTCACCTGACACTGTACCTGTAATATCTGAGCAGAGACCTCTCACCTGACACTGTACCTGTAATATCTGAGCAGGGACCTCTCACCTGTCACTGTACCTGTAATATCTGAGCAGGGACCTCTCACCTGTCACTGTACCTGTAATATCTGAGCAGAGACCTCTCACCTGTCACTGTCACTGTAATATCTGAGCAGGGACATCTCACCTGTCACTGTACCTGTAATATCTGAGCAGGGACCTCTCACCTGACACTGTACCTGTAATATCTGAGCAGGGACCTCTCACCTGTCACTGTACCTGTAATATCTGAGCAGAGACCTCTCACCTGTCACTGTAATATCTGAGCAGGGACCTCTCACCTGTCACTGTACCTGTAATATCTGAGCAGGGACCTCTCACCTGTCACTGTACCTGTAATATCTGAGCAGGGACCTCTCACCTGTCACTGTACCTGTAATATCTGAGCAGAGACCTCTCACCTGTCACTGTACCTGTAATATCTGAGCAGAGACCTCTCACCTGTCACTGTACCTGTAATATCTGAGCAGAGACCTCTCACCTGTCACTGTACCTGTAATATCTGAGCAGAGACCTCTCACCTGACACTGTACCTGTAATATCTGAGCAGGGACCTCTCACCTGTCACTGTACCTGTAATATCTGAGCAGAGACCTCTCATCTGTCACTGTACCTGTAATATCTGAGCAGAGACCTCTCACCTGTCACTGTACCTGTAATGTCTGAGCAGGGACCTCTCACCTGTCACTGTACCTGTAATATCTGAGCAGAGACCTCTCACCTGTCACTGTACCTGTAATGTCTGAGCAGGGACCTCTCACCTGTCACTGTACCTGTAATATCTGAGCAGAGACCTCTCACCTGACACTGTACCTGTAATGTCTGAGCAGGGACCTCTCACCTGTCACTGTACCTGTAATATCTGAGCAGAGACCTCTCACCTGTCATTGTACCTGTAATATCTGAGCAGAGACCTCTCATCTGTCACCTCTACCTGTAATATCTGAGCAGGGACCACTCACCTGTCACTGTATCTGTAATATCTGAGCAGAGACCTCTCACCTGTCACTGTAATATCTGAGCAGGGACCTCTCACCTGTCACTGTAATGTCTGAGCAGGGACCTCTCACCTGTCACTCTACCTGTAATATCTGAGCAGAGACCTCTCACCTGACACTGTACCTGTAATATCTGAGCAGGGACCTCTCACCTGTCACTGTACCTGTAATATCTGAGCAGAGACCTCTCACCTGTCACTGTACCTGTAATATCTGAGCAGGGACCTCTCACCTGTCACTGTACCTGTAATATCTGAGCAGAGACCTCTCACCTGTCACTGTACCTGTAATATCTGAGCAGGGACCTCTCACCTGTCACTGTAATATATGAGAAGGGACCTCTCACCTGTCACTGTAATATCTGAGCAGGGACCTCTCACCTGTCACTGTACCTGTAATATCTGAGCAGAGACCTCTCACCTGTCACTGTACCTGTAATATCTGAGCAGGGACCTCTCACTGTACCTGTAATATCTGAGCAGGGACCTCTCACCTGTCACTGTACCTGTAATATCTGAGCAGAGACCTCTCATCTGTCACTGTACCTGTAATATCTGAGCAGAGACCTCTCACCTGTCACTGTACCTGTAATATCTGAGCAGAGACCTCTCACTGTACCTGTAATATCTGAGCAGAGACCTCTGTTATATGACACACAGTAAGGTAGTATTGTCTATGTGTGGCCAATAGTTTAGCATTAGAGTGTAACTTGCCTTGTGTCAGAATCCTCTTCTGGATATTTATCCACTACACCAGTGGTCAGGGAACAGGGGTAAATTACCCCAAATGGGGTAAAAATGAAATTCCTGGGGGTAATGCTGCCGATTCACATGCTGTCAGTTGGATTGTAGACCCCTTTAAATGTGAAATTGCTGTTGTACCAGAAGAGCCTCAAGGGTTGGCAGAGGCACTTCTTGAGCTTCGATGCAATAATGAAGCACGTATTGCATTTGAAAACAAAGCAGATCTGTCATATTTTTGGATGTCAACAGCTGCAAAGGCATCAAAATTGCACATGAGGAGGCAGTCAAAAAGTTGCTGCCTTTTGCAACAACCTACCTTTGGAACAAGGATTTTCCACTCTAACGAACATAAAAACAAAGCAGAGAAAATCGATTGGACGCTGAAGACTGTATCCAAATTGATCTGACATCAAACTGCCCCAATATTGATGCTCTCGTATCAAAAATGAAGCAACATTATTTCTCCAAAACCTGAAGTTGAAGCTTTCAAAGAAATTTTGAATAGATTCAATAACATTTTGAATAATATATGATTTCCTTCCTTTTAAATCAAGAGGGTAATGTCCTCGTATCTAAATATATTTGGGGGTAAAAGGTAAAAAAGTTCCCTGACCCCTGCACTACACTGATGATATCCAGACAGACCAGTCCTATACATAGGATCCTCTTCTCTCCCATTCCAGTCTGTAGTACAGAAAAGCGTTTATTATCTAACCTGTGAGAAAAACACAGAGGGAATGTGAACCTTGGTCTGTAACACTGCAGGCTGAGCAAAGGGTAAAACATCAATCACCCTGCACCCTCATGCGCTGGGTCCTAGTGCCTGCACCCTCATGCGCTGGGTCCTAGTGCCTGCACCCTCATGCGCTGGGTCCTAGTGCCTGCACCCTCATGAGCTGGGTCCTAGTGCCTGCGTCCACATGCGCTAGGCCCTGGTGCCTGCTGCCACATGCGGTGGGTCCTAGTGCCTGCGGCCACATGCGCTGCGTCCGAGTGCCTGTGGCCACATGCGCCGGGTCCTAGTGCCTGCGCCCTCATGCGCTGGGTCCTAGTGCCTGCGCCCTCATGCGCTGGGTCCTAGTGCCTGCAGTTACATGCGCTGGGTCCTAGTGCCTGCGGCCACGTGCGCTGGGTCCTAGTGCCTGCGGCCACGTGCGCTGGGTCCTAGTGCCTGCGGCCACGTGCGCTGGGTCCTAGTGCCTGCGGCCACGTGCGCTGGGTCTTAGTGCCTGCACTTTCACTGTACCAAGCAGTCTCTCCTCTCTGTGTACCCTCCTGCGTGTCTCTCTGTCTCCTGCAGTCTAGTCTCTTAGTCTCTCTATCCTCCTGCAGTCTCTCTCTCTCTACCCTCCTGCAGTCTCTCTCTATCCTCCTGCAGTCTCTCTCTCTCTCCCCTCCTGCAGTCTCTCTCTCTCCCCTCCCGCAGTCTCAGTCTCTCTCCCCCCTCCTGCAGTCTCTCTCCCCCCTCCTGCAGTCTCTCTCTATCCTTCCGCAGTCTCTCTCTCACTCCTTCCGCAGTCTCTCTCTTTCCCCTCCTGCAGTCTCTCTCTCTCTCTTCCCTCCCACAGTCTCAATCTCTCTTTCCCCTCCTGCAGTCTCTCTCTCTCTCCCCTCCTGCAGTCTCTCTCTCCCCTCCCGCAGTCTCTCTCTCTCCCCTCCCGAAGTCTCTCTCTCACCTCCCGCAGTCTCTCTCCCCTCATGCAGTCTCTCTCTCTCCTCCTGCAGTCTCCCTCTCTCTCTCTCCTCCTGCAGTCTCTCTCTCTGCCCTCCCGCAGTCTCAATCTCTCTCTTCCCTCCCGCAGTCTCTCTCTCTCTCTCCCCTCCCGCAGTCTCAATCTCTCTCCCCTCCTGCAGTCTCTCTCTATCCTCCCGCAGTCTCTCTCTCTCTCTCCCCTCCTGCAGTCTCTCTCTCCCCCCCTCCTGCAGTCTCTCTCTATCCTCCTGCAGTCTCTCTCCCCTCCTGCAGTCTCTCTCTATCCTCCCGCAGTCTCGCTCTCTCCCCCCTCCTGCAGTCTCTCTCTATCCTCCCGCAGTGTCTCACTCTCCTCTTGCAGTCTCTCTCTTTCCCCTCCTGCAGTCTCTCTCCACTCCCACAGTCTCAATCTATCTTTCCCCTCCTGCAGTCTCTCTCTCCCTTCCCGCAGTCTCAATCTCTCTCTCCCCTCCTGCAGGCTCTCTCTCCCCTCCCACAGTCTCTCTCTCTCTCTCCCCTCCTGCAGTCTCTCTCTATCCTCCCGCAGTCTCTCTCTCTCCCCTCCTGCAGTCTCTCTCTTTCCCCTCCTGCAGTTTCTCTCTCTCCCCTCCCGCAGTCTCTCTCTTTCCCCTCCTGCAGTCTCTCTCTCCCCTCCCGCAGTCTCTCTCTTTCCCCTCCTGCAGTCTCTCTCTTTCCCCTCCTGTAGTCTCTCTCTCCCCTCCTGCAGTCTCTCTCTCTCCCCCCTCCTGCAGTCTCTCTCTCTCCCCTCCCGCAGTCTCTCTCTCTCCCCTCCTGCAGTCTCTCTCTCTCTCCCCTCCCGCAGTCTATATCTCTCCTCTCCTGCAGTCAATCTCTCTTTCCCCTCCTGCAGTCTCTCTCACTCTCTCTCTCCCCTCCCGCAGTCTCAATCTCTCTCTCCCCTCCTGCAGTCTCTCTCTCCCCTCCCAGTCTCACTCTCTCTCCCCTCCTGCAGTCTCTCTCTCTCCTGCAGTCTCTCTCTCTCCCCTCCTGCAGTCTCTCTCTCTCTCCTCCTGCAGTCTCTCTCTCTCCCCTACTGCAGTCTCTTTATCCTTCCGCAGTCTCTCTCTCACTCCTCCCGCAGTCCCTATCTCTCCCCTCCTGCAGTCTCTCTCTCCGCTCCTGCAGTCTCTCTCTCTCTCCTCCTGCAGACTCTCTCTCTCCCCTCCCGCAGTCTCAGTCTCTCTCTCTCCTCCTGCCGCCTCTCTCTCTCTCTCCCCTCCTGCAATCTCTCTCTCCCCTTCTGCAGTCTCTCTCTCTCCCGCAGTCTCAATCTCTCTCTCCCCTCCTGCAGTCTCAGTCTCTCTCTCTCCTCCTGCCGTCTCTCTCTCTCTCTCCCCTCCTGCAGTCTCTCTCTCTCCCCTCCTGCAGTCTCTCTCTCTCTCCCCTCCTGCAGTCTCTCTCTATCCTCCCGCAGTCTCTCTCTCTCTCCCCTCCTGCAGTCTCTCTCTTTCCCCTCCTGCAGTTTCTCTCTCTCTCTCCCCTCCCGCAGTCTCTCTCTTTCCCCTCCTGCAGTCTCTCTCTCTCCTCCCGCAGTCTCTCTCTTTCCCCTCCTGCAGTCTCTCTCTTTCCCCTCCTGCAGTCTCTCTCTCCCCTCCTGCAGTCTCTCTCTCTCTCCCCTCCTGCAGTCTCTCTCTCTCTCCCCTCCCGCAGTCTCTCTCTTTCCCCTCCTGCAGTCCTTCTCTCTCCTCCTGCAGTCTCTCTCTCCCCTCCTGCAGTCTCTCTCTCTCTCTCTACCCTCCCGCAGTCTCTCTCTCTCCCCTCCTGCAGTCTCTCTCTCCTCTCCCGCAGTCTCTCTCTCTATCCTCCCGCAGTCTCTCTCTTTCCCCTCCCGCAGTCTCTCTCTTTCCCCTCCCGCAGTCTCTCTCTCTTTCCCCTCCCGCAGTCTCTCTCTCTCCTCCCGCAGTCTCTCTCTCTCCCCTCCCGCAGTCTCTCTCTCTCCCCTCCCGCAGTCTCTCTCTCTCCCCTCCTGCAGTCTCTCTCTCTTTCCCCTCCCGCAGTCTCTCTCTCCCCTCCCGCAGTCTCTCTCTCCCCTCCTGCAGTCTCTCTCTCCCCTCCTGCAGTCTCTCTCTCCCCTCCTGCAGTCTCTCTCTCCCCTCCTGCAGGCTCTCTTTCCTCCTGCAATCTCTCTCTCTCCCCTCCTGCAGTCTCTCTCTATCCTCCCGCAGTCTCTCTCCCCTTCTGCAGTCTCTCTCTATCCTCCCGCAGTCTCGCTCTCTCTCCCCTCCTGCAGTCTCTCTCTCTCTCTCCTGCAGTCTCTCTCTCTCCCCTCCCGCAGTCTCTCTCTTTCCCCTCCTGCAGTCCTTCTCTCTCCTCCCGCAGTCTCTCTCTTTCCCCTCCTGCAGTCTCTCACTATCCTCACGCAGTCTCTCTCTTTTCCCTCTCCTGCAGTCTCTCTACCCTCCCGCAGTCTCTCTCTCTCCCCTCCTGCAGTCTCTCTCTCCCCTCCCGCAGTCTCTCTCTCTATCCTCCCGCAGTCTCTCTCTCTATCCTCCCGCAGTCTCTCTCTTTCCCCTCCTGCAGTCTCTCTCTCCCCTCCCGCAGTCTCTCTCTTTCCCCTCCCGCAGTCTCTCTCTCTCCTCCCGCAGTCTCTCTCTCTCCCCTCCCGCAGTCTCTCTCTCTCCCCTCATGCAGTCTCTCTCTCTTTCCCCTCCCGCAGTCTCTCTCTCCCCTCCTGCAGTCTCTCTCTCTCCCCTCCTGCAGTCTCTCTCTCCCCTCCTGCGGTCTCTCTTTCCTCCTGCAATCTCTCTCTCTCCCCTCCTGCAGTCTCTCTCCCCTCCTGCAGTCTCTGTCTATCCTCCCGCAGTCTCGCTCTCTCTCCCCTCCTGCAGTCTCTCTCTATCCTCCTGCAGTCTCTCTCTATCCTCCTGCAGTCTCTCTCTCTCTCCTCTTGCAGTCTCTCTTTTTTCCCTCCTGCAGTCTCTCTCTCTCCCCTCCCACAGTCTCAATCTATCTTTCCCCTCCTGCAGTCTCAATCTCTCTCTCCCCTCCTGCAGTCTCTCTCTCCCCCCTCCTGCAGTCTCTCTCTCTCATCTCCCACAGTCTCTCTCTCTCTCGCTCTCCCCTCCTGCAGTCTCTCTCTCCCCTCCTGCAGTCTCTCTCTCTCCCCTCCTGCAGTCTCTCTCCCCCCTCCTGCAGTCAATCTCTCCTTCCCCTCCTGCATTCTCTCTCTCTCTTTCCCCTCCCGCAGTCTCAATCTCTCTCTCCCCTCCTGCAGTCTCTCTCTCTCCCCTCCCGCAGTCTCTCTCTATCCTCCCGCAGTCTCTCTCTCTCCCCTCCTGCAGTCTCTCTCTATCCTCCCGCAGTCTCTCTCTCTCCCCTCCTGCAGTCTCTCTCTATCCTCCCGCAGTCTCTCTCTCTCCCCTCCTGCAGTCTCTCTCTTTCCCCTCCTGCAGTTTCTCTCTCTCTCCCCTCCCGCAGTCTCTCTCTTTCCCCTCCTGCAGTCTCTCTCTCTCCTCCCGCAGTCTCTCTTTCCCCTCCCGCAGTCTCTCTCTCTCCCCCTCCCGCAGTCTCTCTCTCTCCCCCTCCTGCAGTCTCTCTCTCTCCCCTCCTGCAGTCTCTCTTTCTCTCCCCTCCCACAGTCTCTCTCTCTCCCCTCCCGCAGTCTCTCTCTCTCTCTCCCCTCCCGCAGTCTCTCTCTCTCTCCCCTCCCGCAGTCTCTCTCTCTCTCCCCTCCCGCAGTCTCTCTCTCTCCCCTCCCGCAGTCTCTCTCTCTCTCCCCTCCCGCAGTCTCTCTCTCTCTCCTCCCGCAGTCTCTCTCTCTCTCCTCCCGCAGTCTCTCTCTCCCCTCCTGCAGTCTCTCTCCCCTCCTGCAGTCTCTCTCCCCCTCCTGCAGTCTCTCTCTCTCCCCTCCTGCAGTCTCTCTCTCTCCCCTCCTGCAGTCTCTCTCTCTCTCCCCTCCTGCAGTCTCTCTCTCTCCCCTCCCGCAGTCTCTCTCTCTCCCCTCCCGCAGTCTCTCTCTCTCTCCTCCCGCAGTCTCTCTCTCTCCCCTCCCGCAGTCTCTCTCTCTCTCCCCTCCCGCAGTCTCTCTCTCTCCCCTCCCGCAGTCTCTCTCTCTCCCCTCCCGCAGTCTCTCTCTCTCCCCTCCCGCAGTTTCTCTCTCCCCTCCCGCAGTCTCTCTCTCCTCCTGCAGTCTCTCTCCCCTCCTGCAGTCTCTCTCTCTCCCCTCCTGCAGTCTCTCTCTCCTCCTGCAGTCTCTCTCCCCTCCTGCAGTCTCTCTCTCTCCCCTCCTGCAGTCTCTCTCTCTCCCCTCCTGCAGTCTCTCTCTCTCCCCTCCTGCAGTCTCTCTCCCCTCCTGCAGTCTCTCTCCCCCTCCTGCAGTCTCTCTCTCTCCCCCTCCCGCAGTCTCTCCCTCCCCCTCCTGCAGTCTCTCTCTCTCCCCTCCTGCAGTCTCTCTCTCCCCCCTCCTGCAGTCTCTCTCTCCCCTCCCGCAGTCTCTCTCTCTCTCCCCTCCCGCAGTCTCTCTCTCTCTCCTCCCGCAGTCTCTCTCTCCCCTCCCGCAGTCTCTCTCTCTCCCCTCCTGCAGTCTCTCTCTCCCCTCCTGCAGTCTCTCTCCCCTCCTGCAGTCTCTCTCTCTCCCCTCCTGCAGTCTCTCTCCCCTCCTGCAGTCTCTCTCTCCCCTCCTGCAGTCTCTCTCCCCTCCTGCAGTCTCTCTCTCTCCCCTCCTGCAGTCTCTCTCTCTCCCCTCCGGCAGTCTCTCTCTCTCTCCTCCTGCAGTCTCTCTCCCCTCCTGCAGTCTCTCTCCCCCTCCTGCAGTCTCTCTCTCTCCCCTCCTGCAGTCTCTCTCTCTCCCCTCCTGCAGTCTCTCTCTCTCCCCTCCTGCAGTCTCTCTCTCTCCCCTCCTGCAGTCTCTCTCTCTCCCCTCCTGCAGTCTCTCTCTCTCCCCTCCTGCAGTCTCTCTCTCTCCCCTCCTGCAGTCTCTCTCTCTCCCCCTCCCGCAGTCTCTCCCTCCCCCTCCTGCAGTCTCTCTCTCTCCCCTCCTGCAGTCTCTCTCTCCCCCCTCCTGCAGTCTCTCTCTCCCCCCTCCTGCAGTCTCTCTCTCCCCTCCCGCAGTCTCTCTCTCTCTCTCCTCCCGCAGTCTCTCTCTCCCCTCCTGCAGTCTCTCTCCCTCCCCTCCTGCAGTCTCTCTCCCCTCCTGCAGTCTCTCTCTCCCCTCCTGCAGTCTCTCTCTCCCCCTCCTGCAGTCTCTCTCTCTCCCCTCCTGCAGTCTCTCTCTCTCCCCTCCCGCAGTCTCTCTCTCTCCCCTCCCGCAGTCTCTCTCTCTCCCCTCCCGCAGTCTCTCTCTCTCTCCCCTCCCGCAGTCTCTCTCTCTCCCCCCTCCTGCAGTCAATCTCTCCTTCCCCTCCTGCATTCTCTCTCTCTCTTTCCCCTCCCGCAGTCTCAATCTCTCTCTCCCCTCCTGCAGTCTCTCTCTCTCCCCTCCCGCAGTCTCTCTCTATCCTCCCGCAGTCTCTCTCTCTCCCCTCCTGCAGTCTCTCTCTATCCTCCCGCAGTCTCTCTCTATCCTCCCGCAGTCTCTCTCTCTCCCCTCCTGCAGTCTCTCTCTATCCTCCCGCAGTCTCTCTCTCTCCCCTCCTGCAGTCTCTCTCTTTCCCCTCCTGCAGTTTCTCTCTCTCTCCCCTCCCGCAGTCTCTCTCTTTCCCCTCCTGCAGTCTCTCTCTCTCCTCCCGCAGTCTCTCTTTCCCCTCCCGCAGTCTCTCTCTCTCCCCCTCCCGCAGTCTCTCTCTCTCCCCCTCCTGCAGTCTCTCTCTCTCCCCTCCTGCAGTCTCTCTTTCTCTCCCCTCCCGCAGTCTCTCTCTCTCCCCTCCCGCAGTCTCTCTCTCTCTCCCCTCCCGCAGTCTCTCTCTCTCTCTCCCCTCCCGCAGTCTCTCTCTCCCCTCCCGCAGTCTCTCTCTCTCTCCCCTCCCGCAGTCTCTCTCTCTCCCCTCCCGCAGTCTCTCTCTCTCCTCCCGCAGTCTCTCTCTCTCTCCTCCCGCAGTCTCTCTCTCCCCTCCCGCAGTCTCTCTCCCCTCCTGCAGTCTCTCTCCCCCTCCTGCAGTCTCTCTCTCTCCCCTCCTGCAGTCTCTCTCTTTCCCCTCCTGCAGTCTCTCTCTCTCCCCTCCTGCAGTCTCTCTCTCTCCGCTCCCGCAGTCTCTCTCTCTCCCCTCCCGCAGTCTCTCTCTCTCCCCTCCCGCAGTCTCTCTCTCTCTCCTCCCGCAGTCTCTCTCTCTCCCCTCCCGCAGTCTCTCTCTCTCCCCTCCCGCAGTCTCTCTCTCTCTCCCCTCCCGCAGTCTCTCTCTCTCTCCCCTCCCGCAGTCTCTCTCTCTCCCCTCCCGCAGTCTCTCTCTCTCCCCTCCCGCAGTTTCTCTCTCCCCTCCCGCAGTCTCTCTCTCCTCCTGCAGTTTCTCTCCCCTCCTGCAGTCTCTCTCTCTCCCCTCCTGCAGTCTCTCTCTCCTCCTGCAGTCTCTCTCCCCTCCTGCAGTCTCTCTCTCTCCCCTCCTGCAGTCTCTCTCTCTCCCCTCCTGCAGTCTCTCTCTCTCCCCTCCTGCAGTCTCTCCCCTCCTGCAGTCTCTCTCCCCCTCCTGCAGTCTCTCTCTCTCCCCCTCCCGCAGTCTCTCCCTCCCCCTCCTGCAGTCTCTCTCTCTCCCCTCCTGCAGTCTCTCTCTCCCCCCTCCTGCAGTCTCTCTCTCCCCTCCCGCAGTCTCTCTCTCTCTCTCCCCTCCCGCAGTCTCTCTCTCTCTCCTCCCGCAGTCTCTCTCTCCCCTCCCGCAGTCTCTCTCTCTCCCCTCCCGCAGTCTCTCTCTCTCTCCTCCCGCAGTCTCTCTCTCTCTCCTCCCGCAGTCTCTCTCTCCCCTCCTGCAGTCTCTCTCCCCTCCTGCAGTCTCTCTCCCCCTCCTGCAGTCTCTCTCTCTCCCCTCCTGCAGTCTCTCTCTCTCCCCTCCTGCAGTCTCTCTCTCCCCTCCTGCAGTCTCTCTCTCTCCCCTCCTGCAGTCTCTCTCTCTCCCCTCCCGCAGTCTCTCTCTCTCCCCTCCCGCAGTCTCTCTCTCTCCCCTCCCGCAGTCTCTCTCTCTCCCCTCCCGCAGTCTCTCTCTCTCTCCCCTCCCGCAGTCTCTCTCTCTCTCCCCTCCCGCAGTCTCTCTCTCTCCCCTCCCGCAGTCTCTCTCTCTCCCCTCCCGCAGTTTCTCTCTCCCCTCCCGCAGTCTCTCTCTCCTCCTGCAGTCTCTCTCCCCTCCTGCAGTCTCTCTCTCTCCCCTCCTGCAGTCTCTCTCTCCTCCTGCAGTCTCTCTCCCCTCCTGCAGTCTCTCTCTCTCCCCTCCTGCAGTCTCTCTCTCTCCCCTCCTGCAGTCTCTCTCTCTCCCCTCCTGCAGTCTCTTCCCTCCTGCAGTCTCTCTCCCCCTCCTGCAGTCTCTCTCTCTCCCCCTCCCGCAGTCTCTCCCTCTCCCCTCCTGCAGTCTCTCTCTCTCCCCTCCTGCAGTCTCTCTCTCCCCCCTCCTGCAGTCTCTCTCTCCCCTCCCGCAGTCTCTCTCTCTCTCTCCCCTCCCGCAGTCTCTCTCTCTCTCCTCCCGCAGTCTCTCTCTCCCCTCCCGCAGTCTCTCTCTCTCCCCTCCTGCAGTCTCTCTCTCCCCTCCTGCAGTCTCTCTCCCCTCCTGCAGTCTCTCTCTCTCCCCTCCTGCAGTCTCTCTCTCTCCCCTCCTGCAGTCTCTCTCTCCCCTCCTGCAGTCTCTCTCCCCTCCTGCAGTCTCTCTCTCCCCTCCTGCAGTCTCTCTCCCCTCCTGCAGTCTCTCTCTCTCCCCTCCTGCAGTCTCTCTCTCTCCCCTCCTGCAGTCTCTCTCTCTCTCCTCCTGCAGTCTCTCTCCCCTCCTGCAGTCTCTCTCCCCCTCCTGCAGTCTCTCTCTCTCCCCTCCTGCAGTCTCTCTCTCTCCCCTCCTGCAGTCTCTCTCTCTCCCCTCCTGCAGTCTCTCTCTCTCCCCTCCTGCAGTCTCTCTCTCTCCCCTTCTGCAGTCTCTCTCCCCTCCTGCAGTCTCTCTCCCCCTCCTGCAGTCTCTCTCTCTCCCCTCCTGCAGTCTCTCTCTCTCCCCCTCCCGCAGTCTCTCCCTCCCCCTCCCGCAGTCTCTCTCTCTCCCCTCCTGCAGTCTCTCTCTCCCCCCTCCTGCAGTCTCTCTCTCCCCCCTCCTGCAGTCTCTCTCTCCCCTCCCGCAGTCTCTCTCTCTCTCTCCTCCCGCAGTCTCTCTCTCCCCTCCTGCAGTCTCTCTCCCTCCCCTCCTGCAGTCTCTCTCTCCCCTCCTGCAGTCTCTCTCTCCCCCTCCTGCAGTCTCTCTCTCTCCCCTCCTGCAGTCTCTCTCTCTCCCCTCCTGCAGTCTCTCTCTCTCCCCTCCCGCAGTCTCTCTCTCTCCCCTCCCGCAGTCTCTCTCTCTCTCCCCTCCCGCAGTCTCTCTCTCTCTCCTCCCGCAGTCTCTCTCTCTCTCCCCTCCCGCAGTCTCTTTCTCTCTCCCCTCCTGCAGTCTCTCTCTCCCCTCCCGCAGTCTCGCTCTCTCCTCCCGCAGTCTCTCTCTCCCCTCCTGCAGTCTCTCTCCCTCCCCTCCTGCAGTCTCTCTCTCCCCTCCTGCAGTCTCTCTCTCCCCCTCCTGCAGTCTCTCTCTCTCCCCTCCTGCAGTCTCTCTCTCTCCCCTCCTGCAGTCTCTCTCTCTCCCCTCCTGCAGTCTCTCTCTCTCCCCTCCCGCAGTCTCTCTCTCTCCCCTCCCGCAGTCTCTCTCTCTCTCCCCTCCCGCAGTCTCTCTCTCCTCCCGCAGTCTCTCTCTCTCTCCCCTCCCGCAGTCTCTCTCTCTCTCCCCTCCCGCAGTCTCTCTCTCCCCTCCCGCAGTCTCTCTCTCTCTCCCCTCCCGCAGTCTCTCTCTCTCTCCCCTCCCGCAGTCTCTCTCTCTCCCCTCCCGCAGTCTCTCTCTCTCTCCTCCTGCAGTCTCTCTCCCCTCCTGCAGTCTCTCTCCCCTCCTGCAGTCTCTCTCTCTCCCCTCCTGCAGTCTCTCTCTCTCCCCTCCTGCAGTCTCTCTCTCTCCCCTCCTGCAGTCTCTCTCTCTCCTCCTGCAGTTTCTCTCCCCTCCTGCAGTCTCTCTCTCTCCCCTCCTGCAGTATCTCTCTCTCCCCTCCTGCAGTCTCTCTCTCCCCTCCTGCAGTCTCTCTCCCCCCTCCTGCAGTCTCTCTCTCCCCTCCTGCAGTCTCTCTCTCTCCCCTCCTGCAGTCTCTCTCTCCCCCCTCCTGCAGTCTCTCTCCCCTCCTGCAGTCTCTCTCTCCCCCCTCCTGCAGTCTCTCTCCCCTCCTGCAGTCTCTCTCTCTCCCCTCCTGCAGTCTCTCCCCCCTCCTGCAGTCTCTCCCTCCCCCTCCTGCAGTCTCTCCCTCCCCCTCCTGCAGTCTCTCCCTCCCCCTCCTGCAGTCTCTCCCTCCCCCTCCTGCAGTCTCTCTCTCTCCCCTCCTGCAGTCTCTCTCCCCCTCCTGCAGTCTCTATCTCTCCCCTCCTGCAGTCTCTCTCTCTCCCCTCCTGCAGTCTCTCTCTCTCCCCCTCCCGCAGTCTCTCCCTCCCCCTCCTGCAGTCTCTCTCTCTCCCCTCCTGCAGTCTCTCTCTCCCCTCCCGCAGTCTCTCTCTCTCCCTCCCGCAGTCTCTCTCTCTCTCCTCCCGCAGTCTCTCTCTCCCCTCCCGCAGTCTCTCTCTCCCCTCCCGCAGTCTCTCTCTCTCTCCCCTCCTGCAGTCTCTCTCTCCCCTCCTGCAGTCTCTCTCCCCTCCTGCAGTCTCTCTCTCCCCCTCCTGCAGTCTCTCTCTCCCCTCCTGCAGTCTCTCTCTCTCCCCTCCTGCAGTCTCTCTCTCTCCCCTCCTGCAGTCTCTCTCCCCTCCTGCAGTCTCTCTCCCCTCCTGCAGTCTCTCTCCCCTCCTGCAGTCTCTCTCTCTCCCCTCCCGCAGTCTCTCTCTCTCTCCCCTCCCGCAGTCTCTCTCTCTCTCCCCTCCCGCAGTCTCTCTCTCTCTCCCCTCCCGCAGTCTCTCTCTCTCTCCCCTCCCGCAGTCTCTCTCTCTCTCCCCTCCCGCAGTCTCTCTCTCTCCCCTCCCGCAGTCTCTCTCTTTCCCCTCCTGCAGTCTCTCTCTCCCCTCCCGCAGTCTCTCTTTCCCCTCCTGCAGTCTCTCTCCCCCTCCTGCAGTCTCTCTCTCTCCCCTCCTGCAGTCTCTCTCTCTCCCCTCCCGCAGTCTCTCTCTCTCCCCTCCCGCAGTCTCTCTCTCTCTCCTCCCGCAGTCTCTCTCTCTCCCCTCCCGCAGTCTCTCTCTCTCCCCTCCCGCAGTCTCTCTCTCTCCCCTCCCGCAGTCTCTCTCTCTCCCCTCCTGCAGTCTCTCTCTCTCCCCTCCCGCAGTCTCTCTCTCCCCCTCCCGCAGTCTCTCTCTCTTCCTGCAGTCTCTCTCCCCTCCTGCAGTCTCTCTCTCCCCCCTCCTGCAGTCTCTCTCTCCTCCTGCAGTCTCTCTCCCCTCCTGCAGTCTCTCTCCCCACTTGCAGTCTCTCTCTCTCCCCTCCTGCAGTCTCTCTCTCTCCCCTCCTGCAGTCTCTCTCCCCTCCTGCAGTCTCTCTCCCCCTCCTGCAGTCTCTCTCTCTCCCCTCCTGCAGTCTCTCTCTCTCCCCCTCCCGCAGTCTCTCCCTCCCCCTCCTGCAGTCTCTCTCTCTCCCCTCCTGCAGTCTCTCTCTCCCCCCTCCTGCAGTCTCTCTCTCCCCTCCCGCAGTCTCTCTCTCTCTCTCCCCTCCCGCAGTCTCTCTCTCTCTCCTCCCGCAGTCTCTCTCTCCCCTCCTGCAGTCTCTCTCCCCTCCTGCAGTCTCTCTCTCTCCCCTCCTGCAGTCTCTCTCTCTCCCCTCCTGCAGTCTCTCTCTCCCCTCCTGCAGTCTCTCTCTCCCCTCCTGCAGTCTCTCTCTCCCCTCCTGCAGTCTCTCTCCCCTCCTGCAGTCTCTCTCTCCCCCTCCTGCAGTCTCTCTCTCCCCTCCTGCAGTCTCTCTCCCCTCCTGCAGTCTCTCTCTCTCCCCTCCTGCAGTCTCTCTCCCCCTCCTGCAGTCTCTCTCTCTCCCCTCCTGCAGTCTCTCTCTCTCCCCTCCTGCAGTCTCTCTCTCTCTCCTCCTGCAGTCTCTCTCCCCTCCTGCAGTCTCTCTCCCCCTCCTGCAGTCTCTCTCTCTCCCCTCCTGCAGTCTCTCTCTCTCCCCTCCTGCAGTCTCTCTCTCTCCCCTCCTGCAGTCTCTCTCTCTCCCCTCCTGCAGTCTCTCTCTCTCTCCCTTCTGCAGTCTCTCTCTCCCTCCTGCAGTCTCTCTCCCCCTCCTGCAGTCTCTCTCTCTCCCCTCCTGCAGTCTCTCTCTCTCCCCCTCCCGCAGTCTCTCTCTCCCCCTCCTGCAGTCTCTCTCTCTCCCCTCCTGCAGTCTCTCTCTCCCCCCTCCTGCAGTCTCTCTCTCCCCCCTCCTGCAGTCTCTCTCTCCCCTCCCGCAGTCTCTCTCTCTCTCTCCTCCCGCAGTCTCTCTCTCCCCTCCTGCAGTCTCTCTCCCTCCCCTCCTGCAGTCTCTCTCCCCTCCTGCAGTCTCTCTCTCCCCCTCCTGCAGTCTCTCTCTCTCCCCTCCTGCAGTCTCTCTCTCTCCCCTCCTGCAGTCTCTCTCTCTTCCCTCCTGCAGTCTCTCTCTCTCCCCTCCTGCAGTCTCTCTCTCTCCCCTCCCGCAGTCTCTCTCTCTCTCCCCTCCTGCAGTCTCTCTCTCCTCCCCTCCGCAGTCTCTCTCTCCCCTCCTGCAGTCTCTCTCTCTCCCCTCCTGCAGTCTCTCTCTCTCCCCTCCCGCAGTCTCTCTCTCTCTCCCCTCCCGCAGTCTCTCTCTCTCTCCCCTCCCGCAGTCTCTCTCTCTCCCCTCCCGCAGTCTCTCTCTCTCTCCCTCCCGCAGTCTCTCTCTCTCTCCCCTCCCGCAGTCTCTCTCTCTCCCCTCCCGCAGTCTCTCTCTCTCCCCTCCTGCAGTCTCTCTCTCTCCCCTCCTGCAGTCTCTCTCCCCTCCTGCAGTCTCTCTCTCTCCCCTCCTGCAGTCTCTCTCTCTCCCCTCCTGCAGTCTCTCTCTCTCTCTCCTCCTGCAGTCTCTCTCTCCCCTCCTGCAGTCTCTCTCTCTCCCCTCCTGCAGTCTCTCTCTCTCCCCTCCTGCAGTCTCTCTCTCCCCTCCTGCAGTCTCTCTCTCCTCCCCTCCTGCAGTCTCTCTCCCCCTCCTGCAGTCTCTCTCTCTCCCCTCCTGCAGTCTCTCTCCTCCCTCCTGCAGTCTCTCTCTCTCTCCCCCTCCTGCAGTCTCTCTCTCCCCTCCTGCAGTCTCTCTCTCTCCCCTCCTGCAGTCTCTCCTCCCCTCCTGCAGTCTCTCTCCCCTCCTGCAGTCTCTCTCTCTCCCCTCCTGCAGTCTCTCTCCCCCTCCTGCAGTCTCTATCTCTCCCCTCCTGCAGTCTCTCTCTCTCCCCTCCTGCAGTCTCTCTCTCTCCCCTCCCGCAGTCTCTCCTCCCCCTCCTGCAGTCTCTCTCTCTCCCCTCCTGCAGTCTCTCTCTCCCCTCCCGCAGTCTCTCTCTCTCTCCTCCCGCAGTCTCTCTCTCCCCTCCCGCAGTCTCTCTCTCTCTCCCCTCCTGCAGTCTCTCTCTCCCCTCCGCAGTCTCTCTCCCTCCTGCAGTCTCTCTCTCCCTCTCCTGCAGTCTCTCTCTCCCCTCCTGCAGTCTCTCTCTCTCCCCTCCTGCAGTCTCTCTCTCTCCCCTCCTGCAGTCTCTCTCTCTCCCCTCCTGCAGTCTCTCTCCCCTCCTGCAGTCTCTCTCCCCTCCTGCAGTCTCTCTCTCTCCCCTCCCGCAGTCTCTCTCTCTCTCCCTCCCGCAGTCTCTCTCTCTCTCCCCTCCCGCAGTCTCTCTCTCTCTCCTCCCGCAGTCTCTCTCTCTCCCTCCCGCAGTCTCTCTCTCTCCCCTCCCGCAGTCTCTCTCTCTCTCCCCTCCCGCAGTCTCTCTCTCTCTCCCTCCCGCAGTCTCTCTCTCTCCCCTCCCGCAGTCTCTCTCTTCCCCTCCCGCAGTCTCTCTCTCCCCTCCCGCAGTCTCTCTCTCTCTCCCCTCCGCAGTCTCTCTCTCTCCCCTCCCGCAGTCTCTCTCTCTCCCTCCTGCAGTCTCTCTCTCCCCTCCTGCAGTCTCTCTCTCCCCTCCTGCAGTCTCTCTCTCCCCTCCCTGCAGTCTCTCTCTCTCCCCTCCCGCAGTCTCTCTCTCTCTCCTCCCGCAGTCTCTCTCTCTCCCCTCCCGCAGTCTCTCTCTCTCCCCTCCCGCAGTCTCTCTCTCTCCCCTCCCGCAGTCTCTCTCTCTCCCCTCCCGCAGTCTCTCTCTCTCTCTCCTCCCGCAGTCTCTCTCTCCCCTCCCGCAGTCTCTCTCTCCTCCTGCAGTCTCTCTCCCCTCCTGCAGTCTCTCTCTCTCCCCTCCTGCAGTCTCTCTCTCCTCCTGCAGTCTCTCTCTCCCCTCCTGCAGTCTCTCTCCCCTCCTGCAGTCTCTCTCTCTCCCCTCCTGCAGTCTCTCTCTCTCCCCTCCTGCAGTCTCTCTCTCCCCTCCTGCAGTCTCTCTCTCCCCCTCCTGCAGTCTCTCTCTCTCCCCTCCTGCAGTCTCTCTCTCTCCCCCTCCCTGCAGTCTCTCTCCTCCCCCTCCTGCAGTCTCTCTCTCTCCCCTCCTGCAGTCTCTCTCTCCCCCCTCCTGCAGTCTCTCTCTCCCCTCCCGCAGTCTCTCTCTCTCTCCCCTCCCGCAGTCTCTCTCTCTCTCCCTCCCGCAGTCTCTCTCTCCCCTCCCGCAGTCTCTCTCTCTCCCCTCCTGCAGTCTCTCTCTCCCCTCCTGCAGTCTCTCTCCCCTCCTGCAGTCTCTCTCTCTCCCCTCCTGCAGTCTCTCTCTCTCCCCTCCTGCAGTCTCTCTCCCCTCCTGCAGTCTCTCTCTCCCCTCCTGCAGTCTCTCTCCCCCTCCTGCAGTCTCTCTCTCTCCCCTCCTGCAGTCTCTCTCTCTCCCCTCCTGCAGTCTCTCTCTCTCTCCTCCTGCAGTCTCTCTCCCCTCCTGCAGTCTCTCTCCCCCTCCTGCAGTCTCTCTCTCTCCCCTCCTGCAGTCTCTCTCTCTCCCTCCTGCAGTCTCTCTCTCTCCCCTCCTGCAGTCTCTCTCTCTCCCCTCCTGCAGTCTCTCTCTCCCCTCCTGCAGTCTCTCTCTCTCCCTCCTGCAGTCTCTCTCTCTCCCCTCCCGCAGTCTCTCCTCTCCCCTCCTGCAGTCTCTCTCTCTCCCCTCCTGCAGTCTCTCTCTCCCCCCTCCTGCAGTCTCTCTCTCTCCCCCTCCTGCAGTCTCTCTCTCCCCTCCCGCAGTCTCTCTCTCTCTCCCTCCCGCAGTCTCTCTCTCCCCTCCTGCAGTCTCTCTCCTCCCCTCCTGCAGTCTCTCTCCCCTCCTGCAGTCTCTCTCCCCTCCTGCAGTCTCTCTCCCCTCCTGCAGTCTCTCTCTCTCTCCCCTCCGCAGTCTCTCTCTCTCCCCTCCGCAGTCTCTCTCTCTCTCCCCTCCGCAGTCTCTCTCTCTCTCCTCCCGCAGTCTCTCTCTCTCCCTCCGCAGTCTCTCTCTCTCCCCTCCGCAGTCTCTCTCTCTCCCCTCCCGCAGTCTCTCTCTCTCTCCCCTCCCGCAGTCTCTCTCTCTCCCCTCCCGCAGTCTCTCTCTTCCCCCTCCTGCAGTCTCTCTCTCCCCTCCCGCAGTCTCTCTTCCCCTCCTGCAGTCTCTCTCTCCCCTCCCGCAGTCTCTCTCTCTCTCCCCTCCGCAGTCTCTCTCTCTCCCCTCCCGCAGTCTCTCTCTCTCCCCTCCCGCAGTCTCTCTCTCTCTCCCTCCCGCAGTCTCTCTCTCCCCTCCTGCAGTCTCTCTCTCTCCCCTCCTGCAGTCTCTCTCTCTCCCCCTCCTGCAGTCTCTCTCTCTCCCCTCCCTGCAGTCTCTCTCTCTCTCCCCTCCTGCAGTCTCTCTCTCTCCCTCCCGCAGTCTCTCTCTCCCCTCCTGCAGTCTCTCTCTCTCCCCTCCTGCAGTCTCTCTCTCTCCCCTCCTGCAGTCTCTCTCTCTCCCCTCCTGCAGTCTCTCTCCCCTCCTGCAGTCTCTCTCTCTCCCCTCCTGCAGTCTCTCTCTCTCCCCTCCTGCAGTCTCTCTCCCCCTCCTGCAGTCTCTCTCTCTCCCCTCCTGCAGTCTCTCTCTCCCCTCCTGCAGTCTCTCTCTCCCCTCCTGCAGTCTCTCTCTCTCCCCTCCTGCAGTCTCTCTCTCTCCCCCTCCTGCAGTCTCTCTCTCCCCTCCTGCAGTCTCTCTCTCCCCTCCTGCAGTCTCTCTCTCCCCTCCTGCAGTCTCTCTCTCTCCCCTCCTGCAGTCTCTCTCTCTCCCCTCCTGCAGTCTCTCTCTCTCCCCTCCTGCAGTCTCTCTCTCTCCCCTCCTGCAGTCTCTCTC